>JARHVA010006337.1:375000-517500 GCA_037957365.1 Torreya grandis | reverse complement strand
CTGACCAGAGGACAAAATTTTGTATATATAATATTTAACACTTATCTAACAATATAAAACATCCAAATTATCTGAGTAAATAGGGTAAGTACTCTTTGTTTTGTCTCAAACAAAGGGTACTTCCTGCCAATGCAAACTGACAGGCTTTAGTAAATAAGATAAAAATGGTTGGAAAAAGGATTGATTTAGAATTTAAAGAAGATGTATGTGGTTGAAAAAAATATATCGTAAAATTAAATATATATCAAAAGTGTTATAATCATTACAAGGAGGTCTAAACCCTTAGGAGTTATAGTCAAGCACACTAGGCATGGTTATGCCTATAATCCAAATGAAGGGTCACTTATAATTGTATCATGATATGAGTAATCTAATGGTTATTGTCATATTTTTATATAAATTTTAGGAGTTTTAAATTTTTTGGAATTAAAATAATCTTAGTCTAATGTCATAGACCACATGGGTTATAGTCAGGCCAACTAGACAAGGTTCTAGGCTAAAGCTGAATAGAGAGTCAAAATTATTTATATCCTTAAGTGATAACTAAAATGGATTTAAAAATGTTACTAGGTTAGATAAATATTTTTATAATCCATTTTAATTTAGATGAAACATAAGGAGGTCTTTTTTCAACCCAAAAATAACATCGGGCCTATGGAAAAGGAGAAAGGAACTCCATAGGATAAGTTTAGATGCTCACATATTTTTTGAGGTTGTGCATGGGGATATAAGGAGTTATGGGAAGTTGATATAGGTCTTTAAATATTTTCTAGTTTATTGTTTTTTAGATTCAATGTCCCATTTTTATGAACGAACCTTAAGAGGGTGAAATAGGTAGAAACCCTCCTAAACCCTTACTAATGATTAGTTTGAGGAAATGAGGTTGGATATGTAATATAATGTAATATTTTGATAATTATGATGAAATAAACTTATATTATAATCCATTGGGATACTCCCCATGATTTTTTACTATACATAACTGTACAAATGGAGTGAAAAACAAGATTTTATTGACAGTTTTATGTATTGTGTAGGTTGTAGGAGGTTTCAAGAGATTAAAATCACATGGGATATAGTATTATGACTTAATATAACTTACCATGTAAATTTAATTCCTTATAATAAATCCTAAGTGCCTCAACTAGTTGCTTCATTTTAGCTAGTCAAAACTGGCATAGTGACCAAGCTAGTGAGAAGGATGCAAAACTTCAAGTGAGCTAATTTTAAGGTATTCCTGATGCCTCTTAGGACATCAAGAGTATTTAAAGGTGAAATAAACTCCATAACATGTATTTTAATGGAAAATTATGCCTTTTTGGATTCCAAGTGTGCAAGTTGCATGAGGGAAGAGTTTTTTTGGACTATAGATGATGATGGCTCATTCCCAGATGATTCTAGATGAATATACCTCCAACCAATGCATAGGGATTAATGTACGGAATACTTCCCCTTAATTATAATAATAATAAATCCTTAATCATTTTTGGGATGTTAAAATAATTTCAAATCATGAAGGCATTTTTTTGAGCTAGAATGAGAACTTTCATGCCACTTTGCAGAAGTTTCATAACTTAGAGAGCCACTTATTCCTTTTAAAATTACATGGTTCATCCCAAATCTTCTTATCATACACATGTAACTAATTTTATAATCTTTATAAGTATCTTTGTGACCCATGGACTTCTCTCTTCTCCTCTCTCTCAAGTTCTATAAGAGCTACCATTTTGGCCTTTGTAATCTAATACCACACCATGTATGGCAAAACCCTAATGGTTTTGAAATTGTACTTACCTTAGAAAATAAATTAAATATAGTTTGAGTTCATATATCATCCTTTAAAAGTGTGTGAAGATATGTATAGTGAATGTTAAGAGATATTTACTTATCCTTACTTTTAATCCTTCCATGTTTGATGCAAGTGATTTCATTCCTAACAAGTCATTTGAAGTGTTGTTAAGTGTATGTACATGTTATTAAGTGTAAAACTAAGTCATATAATATAAAAAATTATTTATCTTTCCACTTACCCTAGATAGTCTTCATGCATGTCACCTTCATATTGAAATATTGATGTTAGTATATTCTAGGACTCTTAGACTAGTGTTGTATGCCTTATCTCAAAAGTGATGGAGTATAATAGTCTTATGGTAAAAATATTGGTGAATCAACACCTATAATATGTTTTATTTCATGAAAAATCTAAAACTTTTTCACACAAACAATCAATTACTATAGGTGAAAGCATTTCAAGGCATATCTAGGGAGCTCTCCCTTAATTCTATAGATTCACCTCACTAGATTGATTACACACAACAAGTGAGATGTTTCTATTGTGAAACTTGGATGAGGAGAGCTGAGTAATCTCTTCAAAGGGCAAAAATCCAAGTGAATTTTTTTTGGAATGCCTGATGGGATTCTTAGTCTAAGAGGTTGAAATATTTTTGGTGTTGTCTATTAATAACCAACATTTATAGGTATCTATATAAACATAAATGGTAACTCTAAGATGATATCAGCTAGTCAAGTAGCCTAGGTATTATTTTTAAAGATTATTAATGATAATTCTTTATGTTATTACTTCCTAATGATGTTTCATGGATGATTTTTATGTTGAGTATTGTTTTATACAAGTTGGTGAGATTTATCAAGCTTATAGCACTCATTATCAGCATTGGCATGATCCTTACCAACCTATTAATGAGCTTGATACAACTCATAACAAGTCTGATTATGGGGATAATAAGGATTATATTGAGGTTGGTAAGGATCATATTAGAGCTGGTAATATTATTTTTCATGGAGGATATGATGATGATAAAAAGAATATGAATAATTAGGTCAACCTTACAACCCTTCATTTCCATATCCATATGAACACCATGTTTTTGGACAACCTTATGAGTATGGATACCAAGAAACCTATCAAGAACACCTCTCTATCAGTCTCAGTATGAGCCCTATCCTTTATAACATGATGCCTATTAGCCTCAAGAGTACTCCTATGAATCTTGTCATATGAAATCAAATGTTTTCATGGATTACACACAGGGATATTATTTTCAAGACATAACCCCTACTCATGTAGATGTTTTTTTCCTAATAAACCCAAGAATTCACTTCCATATGATCTTACTAATGCTTTCCTCTTTTCCAAACCCACTCATGACCCTTCTCCTTAATCCCACACTCCATTTCCAACTCCTTAACCTTTCACTATACCTCTTATTATAGCTCCTTCACATGAGCCCATCCATCAACCTCCCACCTCACCCCTTCTTGAGGAAGAGCACATATTGAGATAAGAAAGTGAAGAAAATAAATATCAATTCATGGTTAATCAGGAAGACCTCATGAGTGACTATAAGGAATAAATTACCACAAGGACTCCACTTAGTGACCAAAAAGACAATCCAAAAGAATTTTCCTTCATTTTTTAAGGGATGTGTGTCCATGAAGCTAAATATAATGACTCTATTTTTGAGGGGATGTATATCCATGAGGAATATGGCCAATAATTGAAGAGAGAGGTATCTAAAGAGGACTCTATGTTTGATATTGAAGTTTTGGATGATCATCTCAAGCATGATGATGAATGTACTATCAAAGATGGAGAATAATCTAAATTCATCCCTAAAGAAATCATAGTCCTAAGAGAGTCTCATAAGACCAAGGTAGAGAAAATAGCTCTTGAAGATGGCATTTATGAGGAAGAAGATTTATGGCAAAAGTTGAATACCATATGCAAGGAATTTGATAAGTTGGATAAAGTTATTTCTTCTCTAAAAGATTTCACATCTAATGATAAGTTTGTTGATTAGTCTAATAAACATGATCTTGAGTGTTCAATAAAATATAAATATGAAGGTCTTTCTATAGTCAAAAACTTGTTGTCATGAAGCCATTTGATGATGCTAATGTACAAGAAGTTGTAAACATGGATAATGATGTCAAGGCTGAAAAGACTATCATATTTTTAAACTTACACATCAAAGACCAAGTTTATGAGAAGGTGGAGATTATTTGGATTAAAGAAGAGTCCATTTTTATAGTCAACCTATATGGAGGTGGCTAGTTCTCATTGAACCTCATGCCAATGAAGTTGGTAAACACCATGAAGAAGATAACAACATCTATACTAAATGTTAAAAGGCTACATGTCTCACTAGATCCTTCATGTCATGAATCAAGGAAGGTTTCAAAATTTCCATTTGATCTAGGATGGAGTTTTCATCTCAATCGAGTTAGTTTTTGAGTTAGTTGTTTAGTTTGGCGTGTGTGTTCCATAAGTGCTCATGAAGCACAAGGGTATTTTGCTTAGTTTCTTATCTTGTGTGTTATTTTTTGTTGGTTTTTTCTTATGTTTTGTGTTTTAAAAGGAAATTTATGTGTAAAAATTAATGTACATGTGAATTCATATCCCAATGGACTAGTAAGGCTACTAGTCTAGTTAGTATAGTAGGCATACTAACCCTATGAGTCACCAATTTGTTGACCAAATTTCACCTTGAAAATCAAATTGGGACCCCTATAGGAAAAAAATTATCTTTAGAGGTTTATTATGGGTATAATTATATGTCATGGGGTGTATTATAGTTTAATTTATGTCATTTAATGTCATATTATCCTTGGTCATTATCTTATTAGTAAATATGTCCTTTTGAGTCATTTTGAGGGTCAAATTTGAGCATTTAATGACTTTTATATATTCCTAGGGAAATGTGAATGTTATAATAGGTAATGTCACATCCCATGTGTCCTCAATGTCTTAATCAACCATTTTTAATTGAAAATTGGTTGGTTCCTAATAAAAAGGGCAGTTTTTTAAAAGAAAAGAGGAGTTTAATGAGTTGTATAGACTTGTATGGACTTCTAAAATTGGGAAAATTTTAGGAATATCCCTTGGTCTCCAAAAAAATTGATTAAATGATAAATTTGATAAAAAAATCAAAAAATTAGGAAATCTACTTATCTCTCCTCCCACTAGGCTTGATAAGCAAAAACAGTCTTCAAGTTTGTACTTGGTATGGTCAACATGAGAGGCTTTAGGAAAAATGCTCTTGGTTGTGTATTATAAACTTATTTGACTTCCATTTTATGTTTTTTTTTATAATAATGGTGTCTTATGATTTATGAACCATTCCTAATAATTTAGACTATCTAGTTTGCTACTAATCTGTGCACCCTATAGATTTTACCTTGTTTTTAGGGATTTCAAAAAATTCACTTGATGGTGTTATTTATAAATGATTTTATCTAACTCATAAAATTATTCCCATTCTTGGTTTCAAGTTTTATGTTGGTTTGAAGAGCCACTCACCTCAGGTTTGTAGACTAGTCCCATCCTATGTGAAAGGTAAATTTACACCACTTCCAACATTTTTAGGTCTTGGTAATGGTGTCAAATGATGGTTATAGATTGTGTCAATGTTTCAATTTTTGTTTCATTTCATTACATCCTCATTCTCAAAAGCATATTCATGGTTTGTAGTCATACATTACACATACACATAGTCTGCCATTGGAATGTGCACTTACAAGTTCTCTTATGGAGGAATTCACATTGGAAATGAGGTATTGACACATGTTTTAGATCATTTATAATGTGATGGGTGAATTTTAAGGTACTTGGATAAGATTATAACTCATAAAAGGTTAAAGACAATGCTCACGGCCCATACTTCTCTCCACTACCTATCTAATGCAACTCAAAATGTACACATACAGGTGCTTGAAAAGGGAAAACATGTTGAAATGATGTTATTTTGATTTTTTTTAAATCCTCAAAAGTTTAAGAGAATTAATTTAAACATTTGAAGGAGGTGCATGATTATTGGAATTGAAATCCATCTTCACTGCCTAAGCACACAGTGTACCTATTGTAACTCAATGTGCACCTATAAGGGTCTTAGATGATGAAATCATGATGGAATATGAGTCCTAGTGGTTTTTTAAAATAATTATTAATGATAGAAAATATTTGTAAACCTTGTTGAGTGTCAAAATAGTGCATTATCCATAATCATTAGTCTACCTATAAATTTTGTATTCTCTGTCTGCATTTTAGAAATAACCACCTACAAGTGACTTAGCAATGGACTAAGAGCTCTTAATGGAGGATTTTGACATATTATAATCCTTATTTGGAGCCTTGATAGTTTAAGGACCATGATAGACCTATATTAGGTGTAGATTGGAAAATTCAAGTTAAGAACCACCTTTAAAAGATTCAATGATAGTATTCACGGACCAAATCCCTAAAATTCAAAAATAGAAACCCAAGGCTATTTTGGTGGAGTTATACTAAAAGGATACAATTGATTTTTGATGCATATAATGACCTTGTAATGAGGCCTCTACATATAATACTAAATATTAAAATATTTATGGGTAAATTACTTAGGAATGGTAGTGGTCAGAAGATCTAAAGTTGCATTTTCATCCACTAATTTCAAGTAGTAATCACCTACAACCCTGAGTCCAAAGGAGACCTCTTACTTCCCTCAATTGCAAAATATACCTTGATAACATATGGGAATAGTTAAAAATTATCCAATTTGGAATTCATGGCATATAAAGGCCATTAAAGAGGGTGATTTTTTAGGGTCTCATGCATACCTTCAATTGTCCTTTCATACGAAGATATTAACCTACAACTGAATACAATAACACACAATCCAAGATGGAGGTTTGAGATGTAATAAACTATAATGGTATATTATATATGTTTTAAAATGTTTAATGAGATTGGATAATAATGTGAAACCTTTCAAGATAATAATATCCACCTACAATACTTCACCTTTCTCAACATAACTGACTATGTTTAACCATAACAGGGAGTAGGCAGGAAATAGTAACCTTTATGTTGACAGTGTATAGGGATGAGTCAATTAGATCCAAAAATCATAAAATGAATCCAAATAATATCAAGGGGTTTATAATGGATATTTATCATGGATTTTGAGGATAAAATCCAACTATAGGATCCCCTACAGTCACCTATAGGTGACTATAGGTAGACAATTAACTAAGAAATGTGTCTAAAGGGTGGTTTAGGATTATTTCAAGCATTGATACATGTCAAAAATACACCAAATTAACCTAAGGTAAGTAGCAACTGTGTAAATTTTCCTTGGAGTCAAACATTGCATTTATACTATAGGGGTCAATTTTGACTGACAAGAACATTACACAATTAGAAAATGTGTAAAGTCTAAATTAGGTAGGGGTATAAGGAGTATGTGGAAGTTTTTAAGTATTATTTAAGGTTATAACACCTTATTAATTATCAAAACACCCTCAAAAGTGGAGAAACAAGAAAAGGAAGGACCCTGAGTAAGCAACATACAGTTCACAGTCTTAAACCTTGCTGATAGTCTCTTCACACAGGTTTGTTTTAGGTTTTGGGAGAATTGAGGGTCAAATGACCTACCCAGAGGATAAAATTTGGTAGATATAATATTTAAATTTTTTAAAACCCTATAAAACATACAATTTTTTTGAGTGAATATGATAATTACCCTCTATTTTATCTTAGATAGAGGGTACTTCCCCCTAATGAAAACTGGAAAGATTTAGTGAACAAGATGAAAATGGTCAGATAAAGGACTGATTGAACATTGAAATAATGTGTATGGTATTTAAAAAAATATATGGTAACATGAAATATAACTCATATATGGGATAATCCTTACAAATAGGTCTAAACATTTAGGAGTTATAGTCAAACACACTAGGCATGGTTATGCCTATAGTCCAAATGAAGGGCCACTTCCAATTGTATTGTGAGATGAGTATTCTAATGGTTTTTTTCATGTTTATAGATCCATTATATAATTTTTCAAGAGTTTTAATTAAAATAAGCTTATTTTAATGGCCTATACCACATGGGTTATAGTTAGGCATACTAGACAAGGTTCTAGGCCAAATCGAAATGGAGATTCAAACTTATTTATAACCTTAAGTGAGAGCTATAATAGATTTAAACATGTTCATAGGGTAACATGATATGGGTAAAATACATTTTAATTCAAATGCAACACAAGGATGTATTTTTTGGCCCAAAAGTAACATCAGACATGTGGAAAAGGAGAAAGGTGCTCGATAGGAGAAGTTTAGATGCTCACATATTTTTTGAGGTTGTGAATGGGGATATAAGGAGTTAGGGGAAGTTTATAAATGTATTAAAATATGATACAGTGGAATTTTTTGGCATATTTAATTCCTAATATTTATGAATGAAACTTAAGAAGGTGAAACAAACCTAAACCCTTTCCAATGACTAGTTTGAGGAAATGAGGTTAGACATCTAATATAATGGAATATTTTTAATAGGATGATGATTTAACCTTATATGAGACTAAATTAGGATATTTAACATGCTTTTTATTGTACGGAATTATACAGATGTAGTGAAAAATAAGATTTTATTGAAATTTTTATGCATTGTGTAGGTTGTAGGAGGTTTAAAGAGATGCCAATCACATGGGATATAATATTAGGACTTAATATAAATCCCAATGTAAATTTAATTAATTTTAATAACTTATAAGTTCCTCAAATAGATACTTCATCTTAGCCAGTCAAAACTGGGATAGTGACCAAGCTAGTGATAAGGATGGAAAATTTCAATTGAGTTGATTTTAAGGTATGCCCAATGCCTCTAATTCCATGGAGGGTCTTGAAAAGTTTAATACACTCCATCCCATGTATTTTCATGAAAAAATGATGATTTTTTGGAGGCTAAGTGTGTAGGGTGCACGAGGGAAGAGTTTTTTTGGATTGTAATGATGATGGATTATTCCCAGATGATTCCAGATGACCAAGCCTATAAACAAATCAAGAAGGCATGTATGAAATATATCCAATTCATTCCAATTATCAAAACTATCCCTAATTATTTTTGGGATGATTAAAAAAGTTCAAATCATGAAGGCCAATTTTTGATCCAAAATGAGAACTTTCATGCCACTTTATAAGAGTTTCATGTCTTGGAGGGCCACTTGTTCCTGATAACCTTATATAGCCCATCCTAAATTTTTTTATCATGCAAAATTAACTCCTTTTCTCTTCTTAACAAGTGTCCTTGTGACATTTGGACTTTTCTCTTCTCCTCTCTCTCTCAAGTTTTATAAGAGCTACCATTTTGGCCTTTGTAATCTAATACCACACCATGTATGGTGAAGATCTGCTAGTTTTGACATTGTACTTACCCTAGAAAATAAATTAAATATATTTTGAGTTAATATATCATATTTTAAAAGTGTGTGAAGAGATGTAGATTTAATGGTTAAGATATATTTACTTATCCTTTCTTTCTCTCAATCCTTCTATGTTTGATGCAAGTGATTCCATGCCTAACAGGTCATATAAAGTGTTGTTAAGTGTATGGACATTTTATTAATTGTAAAATTAAGTATTAGAATCTAAAAAATGATATATTTTTCCACTTATTTTGGATATTATTCATGCATGTCACCTTCATATTTAAATAATAATGTTAGTGCATTCCATGACTCTTAGACTAGTGTTGTATGCCTTGTCTCAAAAGTGATGGAGTATAATAATATTATGGTAAAAATATTGGTGCATCACCCCCTATAATATGTTTAATTTAATTAAAAATATAACCCTTTTCTCCAAAATTAATCAATTATTATAGGTGAAAGCATTTCAAGGCACATCTAGGGAGCTAACCCTTAATCCTAGAGATTCATCTCACAAGATTGATTACCCATAGTAAGTGAGATGTTTCTAGTGTTCTAATTAGATGAGGAGAGCTAAGGAATCTCCTCAAAGGTTGAAAATCAAAGTGACAATAACTACCATTACCAATGACTAGACATAGAGATATGGTCCAACTTTCACATCAAGAAGGAAAATCAGCTTATTATTACCATTGAATAATTTGTAATGGAACTTACAATTGTATAACATTGCAATATAAAATTTAAAATTACAAGAATGAATGGAATATTAAGGTCATATATATATATATATATATAAAATAATCATTATTAAGTTATATCCAAGATCATTACATAAGTATAACATGAAAAAGTCACAAGCATCAATGTTAATAAATATTAACATTAAAGCATACATTAAGGGTGTTTATTGATGAAAAACTCAGATTGATGAAGAATAACATGCCAACATGTGTAATATTTCATTCTTACAATAGCTGGAACATGGAAATAATGAATAATTACATAGTATATATTGTGAAAAATCACTTGGACATAATACTCTATTAATCTCTTGTGAGCCAAATATCATTGATAAATGCATATGGGTGGTTCCCTTTAACACCATGTTCACATTTAAATTTTGATACAAATTATTAAGAATTATGTAAGATGCATTGAATAAACCAAATTAGTACATCACCTTCTTACATGAAAGAAATACATTTAGGTTTTGACATGATGATAATGATGACAATAAAAAATAAAGACTTTAAGGATAACTATAAAGACAAAACATGAATGGTCATACACAGGGTTGGAAAATGAAATTTATTTACACAACCTTTGAAAAAAGTTCAAGGTAAAGGAAAATACAAGTGACATGGACCCATTTGATGAATTTGATGATTTATACCCAGTTTTCATAAATGTTTCAAAAATATTAAAAAATTAAAATATTTCAAAAATTCAAAATCATGACCTAGGCATGACATGTTTTCTAGTTTAAATTATTCATTTATCTTACATATAACATGTTTGTATATTACATAAAATTTTTAATAGGAAATTTCATTTCATGGTATATATTAGTAAGATGAAATACATATAATTTTTATGTGATACATGGATGCATAAAGGTAACACCTTTCCATACCTAGGGACCATGCCAATTTTAGGGGCACCTCATTTAATAAGGTAAATTGTTAAAAGTTATATATTTATATGACCTTTCCATATTTTTAAATAGTTTTAAATGATGTCATGGAGGTTTCTAAGTGATTGGATGATGTGATTTGATAATCTAAGTGACAATGATAAAGTGTGCAATGTGTTTGTCCTAGTATGCTTAAAGGAGGCTTGGCTGATATTTAGTTTTGGCATGGTTATAGATGTTTAAGGATGAGTATGGTGAATTTAGGATGTGAAAATTATAGTATCAAATGTCAAGGATTATTTTAATGCTTGTGTGCATGAGTGTAATTTATCTAGTTCTTTATGATGTTCATCTAGGCATAATTGGCTCTATGATAGATAAATCTGAGGAGGCATTTTTATGTCATTTCATCTCACACATGTTAGGGTTAAAAGAGTAGATTGATATATTGATAGATTTTAATATGTGAGGAGATAATATGTTCCAAATTTTATATCATTAAATTTATCACAAAAAAATATATGTGGGTGCAAAGTTGGTCCCTTAGACAAAAGTGCTCTAAGTTTCAACACTCGAACAAATTTGTAAAGAAGATCTAATGTCCACCTTTCATCGCATTGAAGATCAATGGTGTGAAATGAATATAAGATCAAATACATTATTTTTATAAGTAAAATAAATATTTGAGTAATAATTTTGGTGATGGCATATCTCTCACGTGTGAATGTTTCAAGAGGAAATAGTCATATGGGCTTATTCAATATTTTGCATAGTTTTTTTGGTTCAAATTTGGGAAATGTGAGTGAGTGAGGTAAAAGATATATCTATGAAAATTTGGCCTTAAAATAAAATTTAAATGGTTCCTATATGTATTAATTTTTTCATGATGTTAAATATTAGGACCAGATAGAGATCTAGTGGTTTGTTGGAGTTCGTACATCTAGACCTAAGTCAAATGGGTCAAAGTGTTTGATGCTTAAACTAGGTAAAGACCGAGTTCATTAAAAAAATATAAATGGAGAATGTTTTTTCAAAGGTATTAGGAAGAATAAAGATGAGGATAAGTTTTTGATGTTTAAATTTGAGCATAGGTAAAGACTAAGCTTCTTCAAAAGATCAATGGTGAATGGGTGTTTGTATTAATCAAGATCAATGGTGTGTATTAAAGTCAAGAAGTCAAATTGATAGAGGTTTAACAAGGTACATGTTTATATACTTATAATAATATTTATGGTTCATTATAAATCTAAGAAATGAGGAAATGAAATGATAGCATAGTGTTCAAGGGTTAACTGTGACTGTTGGCATTTGAAACTTAATGAAGGAAAAACCAATGTCTACTATTTGTGCCATAACTTTTGATTCAAGATGAATTTTATGATAAAGTAAAAATAAAATTTGAAGAGGAATCCATGGTTCATCAATAAAATGTGATTAAGATATTTTAATATATATACAAATAAATAGATTAAGATCCAAATTTGACTATGTGATTGACTGTGTTCTGCAAGTGACTTGAGAAGGTTATTTGAGATTGTTTTATTTTTATTTAGATGTCTCATGATGAATTAGATATTTAAAAGTGTTATAGATTAATTTTTAATGATATATGTGGTTTTTATAAGATTTACTAATCTATTTTTATTATGAACAAAGCTTAATAAGTTGACTGTGTATTTACTCATGGTGTCCTTATGAACAAGGCTATTATTTGAGTTGATTGAGCTTGCATAAAAGAATGTAATGATGAATATAATAATTTGATAATGTAAAAGGTTTCTTTTGGAGTGTAATTATGAATTTAATTGGTATTTTGTTATTTTTTTCTTGATGAATTGTTAAATGGGTAAATACGTCTCCATGAGACCTATAAGAGCTAAAAGGGCCTAATTGAAAGGTGTAACTACTTAAGGGTGACCCATAGATGCTATGGCCAAATTTTTGAGGATGGTATTGATATGTGGATTTTTATTTTATAATCCTTAAGGGTTAAGTCATGTCTAATGGCTGATTAAGATGTTGATATTCATGAAGTCTCTATATATAGTGAAACCAAAGGAGATGGTTTCTATATGCGAAAGAGGTGTGTGCGTGTGAGTTTTATGGAGGAAAGGAGAGGGAGAGTGCCTAGTAGATGATTTTATGAGTAAATTATAATGTGTATGACCATTTTTACATGTTATTTATGTGGTTATAGAGTTATTATTGAGGAGTGAAGAATGATCCAAAAGGCGGCTTTGGATGTATTGAGTGTGCATAGTTGAAGAAAGATGATAGATGATATACTTTATATCTCCATATAGTTGAAAAGAAATAGATGTTAAAGAAATTTTATATTCATAGGTTTTGTTATGAATGATCAAAATATAGAGGGTTTCATCCTCCTTGCAAGGTGAAACTTGCTAAAAGTCTATTTGTTGTGGTTGCTTACCTAGATAGGTGTGGTAGCACCTTGTGGGATTATAGTCTCACTAAATAAGGGATAGTAGTTCCTTGATTAGTTGTAAATTATCTATTTTTTTTCATGTTATTATAGGACATTATTACAATTTTAGGTTCCATAAGGTTTCTCCTCTAAGATTGTTTCCCACATATGTCATGTGTTATGTGCTTGATAGTGCATTGTCTCTCTTATTCATTGTTATGAATGATATGTATGCTTCAGGAAATGCTTGTGGTAATTGATTAAGAGTTTTAAAGGATTGAAGTTAAATTTTTATTATTTGGGATTACCAATTTAACCCCATTTTAGTGATTATACCTTTAATAATTGGTATCAGAGCATGTTATTTCAAAAGGCTTGACAACTTGAAGGTGATCCAAGGTACAATATGGGTAGTCATCAAGAAAGTTTCTCTAATAAGTAAGAACTAATGTTTAATGGATGTCATTATGATTTTTTTAGTGTAAGGATGAGGAACTACATCATGTCCCTAGGTTTTGACATTTTACAATATTTTGTGGATGGTTATTCTGCACCTACTATTCTTCCATCTAGTGTTGCAGATAATAAGTTGTTTGAGAATAATTCTAAGGAAATGAATGATATCACTTATGGGATTTCATAGAATAAATACAAAAAGGTGATATATTATACATCTACCAGGGAAATATGGGATATATTTATGAATAACATGGTGAAGACCAAGATGAAGACAAGAAGGCATATAAGAAGAAAAGATTCAGATTGTATAACAATAATAAGAAGTCTTTCAATAACAAGAAGAGTATCTACACCAATAAATATTGTATCTCATTAGATGAGAATGAAGATAGTGTTTTAGTGTATGATTATAAAGATGATGGCCTTATTGAGGATGAATCCCTTTTCATGGCTGAGGAAGGAACTTTCTCATATAAAAAGGAGTCTACTTGGAGTGACTCAAATGTTAGTAGAGACGAGGTGGACTCTGAGATTAAATTGATGAATGCCCTTGAATAAATAAAGATTGATAAGAAGATTAACAATAATATGAAGTCACAAATCAAGAATTATGAGGAGGAATTCAATGTGTATGAAGCAAGAATGAATGAATACACCAAAGAGCATCAAGATATGGTCAAATCTCTTAGTTGTGAATTAGAAATCCTATCTACAAGCTTGAAAGATAAATAATATGGATGTTCAAGGTATAGAATTGAAAATGAGTCATTAAAATATGAGCTAGAGAAGACATATAACAAGGTGAAGTCATTTATAAGATTTTAAAAGAGATCAAGTGATCTAGAAAATATTCTAAATGATCAAAAGCATGCAAGTGATATAACTACTCTTGAATACAAAGAAGAAATAGAGAATGCAAATCAAGACAAGATGAATACTAATGTGAACAAGAATAAAATAAATTTGAAGATAAATCATTAGATAAAGAATGAGGGTGATGGTAGACTAAACATAAATCAGATTAGATAACCAAATTCCATGAGGTATGCAAGTTTCAATGGTTCCTATTACACATGTAATAATTATAGGAATTGAGATAGAGAATGAAAGAGACCTATTATAAATGAGGTTGTATGGAAATATGATGTGGGTTATTAGTCAAAAGGTGTGAACAAAGTTAAGTGCTTCTACTATATTGATTAGGGACACTTTGCTAAGCAGTGTCTAAAGAAGGTAAGGTATGGTGAGTCTTCTTCAAAAGAAAGAGTTTTTTTTACTTGTTAAGAAATAGGACACTTTACAATATTTTGTCCATATCAAGTAGGGTACGTTGAATCTACTTTAAAAATAATGAGTTGCTGAAACTAGGATAATATTGGTCACATTGATAGATTATTCAAGCAAAGGCCATAAAGTCAAAATGAGTTTAATTAGGCTCCTAGAGTACAAGGAAGAAGGAAAGTTAACTCATAGAAACCAAAGGTGTAAGTATGAGTCATGATGGGTCTAGTGGTCCAAGTAATTTTTTTGCTATGGTGGAGAATGCTATAAAATTTAAAGAGTGTTAAGGGCTCTCATTATCTGTTCATGTTATGGATAAAGAGATCAAACTCAAGGAGAGGACTGAGGTACTAGTTTAGGCTAGTTATGAGGTGAGTATGGAACCAAGTGAACATCTTACTATTATTGAGCAATTTTCATGAAAATGACATCAGTTTTTAGTGTCTAGTGATGAGTGTATAAACTACAAGGAAGATTCTTTAGATGAAAAGGTTTGTCATGAATCTTTTTTATCTCCATGTATTTTCAATTCAATATTAGAAGAAAAGGAAAATGTTGTAGTGGTTGAGAATGTTACTTCTCTTAAGTCTAAGAAGAAGAAGAAGATCTATAAGTATCATTAGACCAAAGAGGATAAGGAATATGAGGATTTGTGGTAAACTCCTAGTTTCACACTATTCTAAGACATTATGAAGTAGGGTGTCTCTATTTGTTCTTCTTAAGCGACTCTTTTCAATGGAGAAGCAAGTATTATTGTGTATGAAATGTATATAGGGTAAGAATGGCTATTTAAAAGTGGCATAATGAGATTGATGCAATTTCAAGAAGAATTTGATGCTTAAAAATGTTTGTGCACTTCTTTGTGATGTGTTTTAGGTAGTTTTTATGTCTTGATGATCCTATTTATGCCAATTGAATATTTTTGAGTGCTCTTGGTTTTCTTAGTTTTGGACTAAGGGTAAGCAGGCCTAAAATGGGTTACAAGAAGCTAAATTTCCCAAAGGTATGGAGGCTTAGATTTTTGTCTAGAAGTGTGTGATGGTTATGTCCAGGTGTGTAAGAAGTTTTAGAAGAGGGCATTGACTAGAAGGAGGTTTGTTGACTTTATTTATTTTAAGATTATAGGGTTTTGGGCTTTGATAAAAAAGTGGTTTGACTTATGTGTTGATATCTAAGGCTTATTAATAGGTTGAATGGCCCAAATGGGTTTTCAAATCAAGCTTCATATAGATCTAAGGGTTTGTGTATTTTAATTTACTCATTTTTTTGTCAAAATAGAACCCTAATTGATTAGTAGGTTTATGATGTAAGTATGTTGTAGAGGATGGTTTAGGTGATGAAAGTTATTTTTGTTGAGGGGGAATATGAGAGTGATCCATATATGAATTTTTAGGTCTTGAATTTGTGTTTACATAAAGTTATATGCTCTACAAATTATAGGTAGGGATACAAGGAGACTATATAGACCTTGTGTGAAGAAGAGTGTTTTTTAATTAGTTTATTCAAAATATCAAGGTATTTATGTTTCAAGGTGAGTTATTAGGTTGGTTTAATAACATGGTTCATATTTGGTGAGTGGCATGAATTTTTTTTAATGATCCTTGAGGTAGCTTAAGAGAGAGGACTACTAAGCCGAAGTGGTGATTCTTCATGGTGTGTGGAGATCTAAAGATTATCAAGAGGTGAAATGGATTATATATCTTAGGGGGAGTCCTTATAAGATGTTTTTTTGTGATTTACATTAGATTACAACATTTTGTGTGTTCTTTCTTCATTGGTTGCATATTTTTGACATGTAGCAAGAGGATTTTATCAAGGTAAGACGAGGTGCACTCAAGGTAAGAGGGAGTTTGTGTCATATTTATAATGTGGTCATATCCTATTGGTAGTATTTTTAGGTCCTTAGGATTAGTTGGTTCCCACTTTTTCATTGTGTTAAAGGGGGAAAAAGTTCATATAATGGAGTGCTTGAAAAGAGAGAAGGAAGGTGAGTTGTATATTACTATATGATGGTTGTTGACATCAATGACAAAGGGGGAGATTGTTTGAGAGTTTTAAATGATGTCATGGTGATGTTATAGGTTTCCAATTGAGTGGATGAAGTGATTTGATAGTCTAAGTGACAATGACAATGTGTGCAATGTGTTTGTTGTAGTATACTTGAAGGAAGCTTGGTTGATCTTTAGTTTTGGCATGGTTAGATATGTTCAAGGATGAGTATGGTGATTTGAGGATGTGAAATGGGTCCTATTAGATGTTAAGGATGATTGGAGTGCTTGTGTACATGAGTGTAATTTATTAAGTTATTCATTATGTTCATGTAGGCATAATTGGCTTTGTGACAAATAAATTTGAGGAGACATTTTTATGTCATTTTATCTCACACATGTGAGGGTTCCAAGAGAAGATTGATATATGTATAATTATCCTATGTGAGGAGATCATATGGTCCAAATTTTATATCATGTGATTTATCATATAAAAATATATGTGGGTGCAAAGTTGGTCCCTCAGACAAAATTGCTTTAAGTTTCAACATTTAGCCAAATTTGTAAAGAAGATCTAACGGTCTGCATTTCATCGCATCAAAGATCGACAATGTGAAATGAATTTGATATAAAACAAGTTATTTGTATAAGTAAAATAATTATTTTATTAATCAATTTGGTGATGTCATATCTCACACATGTGAACATTTCAGGAGGAAATGGTCATATGGGTTTGTTCAGTATTTTGCCTAGTTTTTATGGTTCAAATTTGAGAACATGTAAGTGAGCGAGGTAAAATATATATCTATGAAAAGTTATACTTAAAGGTAGATTAAAAAGGTTCTCATACTCAGTAATTTTTTCATGATGTTAAAGATTAGGACCAGATGGAGATCTAATGGTTCATAGGAGTTCGTACATCTAGATCTATGGTGCATAGTAAGTCAAATGGATCAAAGTTTTTGATACTTAAATTGGGTAAAGACAAAGTTCCTTACAAAAATATCAATGGATCCTATTTGATCCAAGGTATCAAGAAGAATTGAGATGATGAAAAGTTTTGAATGTTTAATGTTGAGTAGAGGTAAAGACCAAGCTTCTTCAAAAGATCTACGATGAGCCAATGTTCATACTAATCAAGATCAATGGTGCATATTAAAGTCAAGAGGTCAAAGTGATAGAGGTTTAATAAGGTAAAGGTCAAGTTAATTAAAATAATATTAATGATGTATGATTAATCTAAGCAAAATTGACATGAGATGATATCATAGTGTCCAAGGTTTTTACTGTAACAGTTGGCATTTGAAAATTAACAAAGGAAAAACCAATGCTCAGTGTTTGTGTCATAACTTTTGATTCATGATGAATTTGAAGATTAATTAAAAATAAAAGTTTTAGAGGACTCCATGTTTAATATATTTAATGTGATTAAGAGTTTTAAATATATGTATATACAAAGATATTGAACTTCAAAGTTGACTATGTGATCGATTGTGTTCTGCAAGTGACCCGAGAATGTTGTTTAAGCTTGTTTTATTGTTGTTTAGATGTATCATGATGAATTAGATAATGTAAAGTGTTATATAATACTTTTGGATGATATATGTGGTTTTTTTAAATCTTTAAAAATTGATATTTAGTATGAACAAAGCTTTAAAATTTGGTTTTGTGTTCATTCGTAGTGTCATTATGAACAAGGAAATTATTTGAGTTGATTGAGCTTGCAAAAAATAGTACAATGATGATTGTTATCATTTGATAATGTTAAAGGAGTCATGTATAATGGACTTATGCATTTTAAAGTGGTCATGTGTTCTTTTTTTTCTCAATGAAGTGCTAAATGGGTGAATAGGTCCTCATGAGACCTATAAGGGATAAAAGGGCCTAATTGAAAGGTGTAGTTACTTAAGGGTGACCCATGAATGCTATGGCCAAATTTTTTAGGATGGTGTTAAATTATGGAATCATATTTTATAATATTTAATGGTTAAGGCATGTCTAATGGCTGACCAATATGTCAATATTCATGAAGGCTCTATATATAGTGAAACTAAAGGAGATGGTTTTAAGATGTGAAATAGGTGTGTACATATGAGAGTTGTAGAGTGAAGGAGAGGGAGAGTGCCTAGTAGATGATTTGATGAATAGATCATATTTAAGTTTTTATGTATGACCATTTGGTCATGTTATTGATGTGGTGATAGAGTTGTTACTAAGGAGTGAAGAGTGATCCAAAAGGTGGCTTTGGATATATTGAGTGTGTAGAGTTGAAGAGAGATAATATACTTTGTATCTCCATCTGATTGGCATGAAATCAGTGTTAAGATGTTATTTTATTAGGTTTTTTTATGTCTACAAAATATCTATGGCATTGTAGCCTCCTTGCAAGGTAAAACTTACAAAAATTCTATTTATTGTGGTTGCTTAGCTAGATAGGTGTGGTAGCTCCTTGTGGGATTGTAGTCTCACTAAATAAGGGATAATAATTCTTTGATAAATTTTAGGTAGTCTAAATTGGCTCTTAATATTATAGGATAGCAGTCCAATTTCATGTTATAGTGGGTTTTCTCCCTTAAGAGGGTTTCCCACATATGTCATGTGTTATGTGCTTGATCTTGCATTGTTTATCTTATTCATTTTTATGAGTGATATGTCTACTTCAAGAAATTATTTTGGCAACTAATTAAGAGTTTGAAAGGATTGAAATTGAATTTGGATTATCTAGGTTCACTGATTGACTCTCCCCCTCCCCCCTCAGTGATTTTACCTTTAACATATTTATCATTTTGAGTTACATTGATTTATTACATATGTTTTTCTCTTTTTAATATCCTTTACAATGCCACATTCCATAGATATGCTACTTTTTTATAATATGAAAATGACATATATTTATATTGTACACAAGTTTAAATTATTTTAAAATTTATTGTTGTTATTTCATTTCATAGGTTAATCATTGATTATGCTTTGTTAATCACTTGGACTTCTTTCATGACTTTTTCTTGATTGAGAGTATTTGTGTATAATGTGTTTTATGTTACCCTTGACCTTGTGTAAAATTTGATTGTCTTTTATGTGTATCCATTTCCATTATGTGAAATTGATTACTATTTCATGTGTTTTATTTTATACATCATGGCTATGACATTGTGTTATTATGAATGGATAAATCTATGAATGTTTGTTAAGTTTAGTGTGTTTATAGTGTCATGATCCATATCATGGAACTTCATATTTATGTGTGATTTCATGATTTATATCATTAACCCTTCCTACACAACTTATTATTCAATACTTAAATGAGTGTTTGTTGCTATTACATGCCTAATTTATATAAAAGACTATTTTAGATCATATGGACCTATCAACAATCCAAATTTTTGAAAACTATCAAAAATAAATTGTACTGTATCAAGATTAAATTGGATTATATAAAGATTAAGCTGGATTTATTATAAATAAATCACATGTATCTAATGTATTTATAATAATTCTAAATTATTTAAAATCATCAAAAATAATTAATAATTGAAAACTATCATAAATAAAATGGACTTAATCAAGAATTACTTGGACTTATTACAAATAAATCACATCTATATGATATATTTTCAATTAATCCAAATTATTTAAAATAATTAAAAACTAGTCAAACTTATTACAAATAAATCTCATCTATTTAAATGTGCAAAATAGTCAAAATTTATGTGGCCATTCAAACAGCTCATAGATCATGAATTTGCAGATAATAAGACTTGGTGGTTTATTTATTAAGGAAAAATAATTCATATATCAATCAGGCACTCATGAAATATGTGATTTAAAACACCTAGGATGATTGGGATGCTACATGTTAGCAGTTGATTAGATCATGAACTATTTATTTAATTTGAATCAAGTGATGTCCTCATGACCATCAAAGTTTATCTCATATTTGTATACATGATACATGTTGATCATAGGTGTTATATTATTATATTATTAATATAGTCTCCCACATAGTTGAGTTACTAAGATTGTGATGCATGCTACAATCTCAGGTACTCACATTATTCAATAATTTTATTTGGATTGGTCATCTTTCTATGCAACTGAGTCACTGATATTATTCCACGTGGAAAAATATTGGGTTCTTGTATGAAGTGTACTTTTAAAAACAAAAAATATAAACACCATTTGTTGATACACAAATGTCAAAGAACAAATCTTGATGCACAAGTGGGATATTCTGAGGAATAAACCTTGAAGACCTTTTCGTAAACATGGGAATGCTGAAGTGTATTTTATAATACATAAAAGCCAAAGTGTAAATTGTGATGTGAAAATTATGAATACCATTTTACAAAGACCATTTTTAAGGATGAAAAATGTGAAGTTTAATTTTAAAAAACAAAAAGCCAAAGAGGTTTGCATGATTCACAAAACGCGTTCTAGCTATTTGGAATACATAAAATCCAAAAACGATTTTGAATCACAAAAATGCAAAGTGGGCATTCCAACAGTAAAGTGTCATTAAATAGATGCACAATTACTAAAATATTTAATTGTCTTAGTATAAAATATAAAACTCAAATGTTGAAGTGTATTTTTTAAGACCCAAAATGTGAAGTGCCACTAGAAATAAATATAAATAAATAAAACAATAAAACATTATACATTCTAAACAAATGGACTAAAGATTGAAAAAAAAATTCATATTTCTCATTCTAAATTTAAGGAAACACCATTTCAAATTTCCCAATATTTTTATCCCTATTTTTGATAGTGTCTAGAGGGATGATGCATTGAAATAGTCAATTACAATGCCTTTCAAAAAACTAGTGAAAATAAGTGTATGACCTCTCCAATTTTTATTTGGTTTACAAGTGTATATAATACTATTTATGAGTATGGATGGTAAAAATGTGTCACTTGGATTTGTCTTATATTTCTTATCCAAACTAATTGACTAAATTTATGCTTTTTTCATCATTTTTTCCTACATGAACTAGGATGAACCAAGCTACATTGACCCTTCATTCTATATCCCCATTTTTTAGTATATCAATATTTCTTTTAGATCTAGAAATCTATACTATATATTCCACTCCTATAAAATTATTAGGTCTAAAAAATAATATATCTCTAATTTCCACATCTTGAGTTGGATCAAATGTCATTTTTGTTCTTTTGCTTCTTAGACCAACATATGTATCTGTAGATGCCATTCCAAAATCAAGGGTCTTGTCATGAACCGTTTTATGTAGATATCTATGTAGGGGTATGCCATGGCAAGTTCTAGGCCAAAAATATCCTGTACACTCAACCTTATAAGGGAACATGTCTTATTTCATTATTTCATGGATGTTTTGGAAGTAATATGCTAGATCCTTCCACTTACTATTTTTGGTCAAACCAAATTCATTGAATTGTTGTACATACTTATTCAAGTTATATGTAATTTATTTTTCACTCTTTTTTCTACTTCTATATGAGTCTTTTTCAACAATGGAATCTTGATGCATTTCCTTATTTTTCAAGTCTTTGAAATATAATTTTCTTGTACTACCTTCTAGAACATTTGGATCACCATTTTATTTTGTTCCCCATATTGTAATTGGGGGGGACCAATTTATATCTATTATAGATTTTTTATCATGCATAATGGGCTAACCTTGATCCATGCGTAGAAGAAAGTATTAACCTTTTGTTAAGCCTACTATTTCATTTCTTCCCTTCAACTAGTAACTATTAAAATAGTATTTGAAATACACTACCTATTTAATCAAATATGGCACGAAATTTCTTTTATTTTCATAAATCCTATAAGTGTCCATCATCTTTTCCACATTCCATACATATTTACTCTTTATACATATAGACAGGTCTCCAAATGTGCCATAAATTTCCTCATGGGTATGTCCTACAAGGAGAAATTTAACCTCAACATCAAGGAAAACACCTTTATAGATAATGAGAGATAAATATTGTAACAAATACCTATAAAAAACATGATTTTTGAAATGTGTAAATGTAACATTAGTTCCATATAAGGTTCAACATTTTTTTTAAATAATTATGGATGGAAGTACCCATTCTTATTGTCCCCATAATAGTTGTCTATTTGAATGTATAACCTAGAAGGAAGTTTCTTGTAAAAAAAAAATTGATTATGCTTATTCTCTATATTTCTAGCATTCAAGGTAGTTTTTAGACAAAAGTGCATCATACAATTGATATTTCAAAGATCTAAGTTTATAGAGTAAAGATCCATAAGTATTTGGCATTGTTGTTTACATATCCTTGAAGCACTTGTTCAATAAGGTGATAATAAAGTTAGAACCTCCAAAAATGTATGGTAAAAAAATGTGAATATCTTCCTACACCATGACCATGTGTTATAATCCCTGCCATTGACAACTTTAATAATCTATTGATAACTACTTTGATTTTTGTCACTATCCTTAGCATAAATGTTTTTTGATGTTACACCTTGTCATGAATGATACTAATGCATTATTCAAGGTATTGCTTTGACGTTAATTTATATGTGTAATACATTTATATTACAAAAAATATTTTATTTGAGTGCATCATGAATTCTTGATCCATACAATCTTCCTAATCTCTAGAGAGGGACCTAGAGAATTTTTGTTGAGTCAATAAGATGCATGTTTTTAGCTTAGTGAAGTCATCATATGTGGCAATGGTCACATCATGAAATTATTTCTTTACATGTTATTGAATTTTGGCTAGGATATTGGCTCATACTCCATATCTACTAGTTTTACATTGATGTGGCATGTCATAATTTTTTGAGTGAAAGATGCTGAAAGATGTTGAACATTTTCATGTGAACCATCTATATCTACTTGGCATGTTAATCATGGAGAAACATATGCAAAATCATCCACCAATTTGTCCAATAAATATCTAGCTACCATTGTCTTCTTTTGTGGATTTTTTTTGAAATCTCCCTACATGGAATGCATTTTGTTCCCCATTTTTGTGATAATTTTGAATATAAAAAAATCTACTTCTCTTCAATCCATATATTTCAAGACAAGATTCCAAATAGATCTTTGTACCCTAAAAATCAATGCTAGTTTTGTTTTTATTTTTATTAAAAAAATCAATGGAAAGGGAATTCAAGACATGTTGCATACTATCTATTGTGGTGAAATCAAGCAAATTTATCCTTGTAGATTTTAGGATCTCAAATGACAATCATAACTAAATTTTTATTTTAGTGCAACACTTATCTACATACATGTTTGAAATCTTTTTATCTATTCTTTCATCAAACTCCATTTCGATGAGTGAAGTGTTTGGCTAATTTCTATATCAACCTGAGTATTTGTAGGCATGAGTTAACTTGTTTGGATGTTTTTGTGATAGGAATGTTAGGCAAGGATTGACTTCATTATCCAATACATACCAAACATTTCCAATTGATTTCTCCTTTGATGTCATGTATGGTACATTGATTTTTGTATAAGTCTCAATGTCCACTATTTTGTTGGAAGGCCATCTAACGATATATGTTTTAGCTACCTTTATACTGCAAGTCTCATAATATTCTATAATTTACCTTATGTAAATTCCCAATTCATTTTATGACATTGGGATGGAAATGTAACCAAAAATATCCTCTGGTTGTGTAAATTAAACATAACTAAAACCATTTTTTTCATCATTTACAAGAGCTATACATTTGTGCCAAATATGTACCCTTTTCCCAAGAAATTTTTTTCTTAGGCTTTTAAATGTGGTAGGATCATTGATATATTGAACAAGTGAATCCAAGCAAGTGTTTTCTTGTAATAGTTATATATGCATAATTAAACTCAATCTATTTGGTCTTTTTCCATGTCATTGTCTATAGAAAACTTGTTGGTGACATGTTACATCATTCTTGTGATCCATATAGTAAAACTATCAATTAGATCCCCTAAATTATCCACAAAGTTGTAAAAGATGTAAATAATAGAGTTAGTTCAAAAGCTTTAGTCACATTAACTCTTACACATTCAGTAGGTATTTCCTCATTGTGGCAAGTGGAAGTGAGATTTATGGGTTCTATAGATTTAGCATCTAGACCTACCACTTTGTGTATTCTTCCTTACCCAATGACCTTACCATCATTTATAAGAGAAATATAATCTCCACATTGGAAAGCCCTTGATGTATAATTTTTCAACATGTACATTTACAAAAGACATGAGAAGAGTTGTTAATTGAGTTATTTATAAAATTATTCCAATTTATACCTGTATGTAGGAGATAAATCTATATTTATACTATAACATAAGCATGGAGATATGTTAAAACCTAAAAATGTTAAAAAGGTAATGTATAACATTTTTTTAATGACATAGTTTATGTCAATCCAAACAAATAATAGCTTTTAATATCACATACTGAATACTTTAATTCTTGATTCATCCTACTTTGGAGGTATCTCCTAGGAGATACATTTCAAACATACATCAGAGTGGAATATTCATGTAGAGAAAAATAGATAATTAAGTCAATATTCAACGTATTTTAATAGCATATAAAATGATACTAAGCAATGGGGTTTTTGATCAAAATTATGGAATAATGATTAGATTCTTATATTTTGGGATCTTTTATGTGATATGAACATCTATTATGGACCCAAAATTTTGAATGTATCTCTTAGGAAATACCTTTCAAACATGCGTATGGGTACCCTTGAAGGTTTGAAGGTAGTACTAAGTGATACAATGAAGGGACTTATAATACCTTCAAGGGTACCCATGAAATTAATCTTAATACTTCATTTTTCAATAATCAAGGACATGTGGTATTCACTCATGCACCCACAAAATTTCAACACTCAAAAAATATTTCGAGTTCACTAGGTGAGTGACTCTCCATGATTATGTCAAGTGTCTCTATCTCATTTACCTAGAGACTGATAAATTGAACTTAATGTATGAAATCTTAGTGATATGTAAAAAACACTATGGTGGTGCATGTCTCCCTCTAGACTACCATTATAATTATTGTTATAAATGGGGCCCAATTCCATCAACTAATGGCACACCTTTTTGTTAAATAATAACTCCCTTCTTTCTTGAGGAGTGTCATGATGACACATGTCATCAGTATAAGGGATTGAGATATAGCCACAAATGAAGAAGGGGATCAATGAGAAAGTGAAGGCTGATACACCACCTATCAAACTCATAGAACATATCCATGATGAAAGGATAACTATAAAAAAACTTCAAAGTGTGGATTATGATACACAGTTCCTAGTGACTTGTAGGGGAATCCACCTGTGGATGGAAGAACCCAAAATTTCTAGTTTCATATACCAGTTGAAGTAATATTGAAAAATGGGTGAGGCCTACTAAATTTACAACTTATAAAGAGTAACCTACAAAGGCATCCACTCTTCTTCCTTAGGCTGAGTTTTCTTCTTTAGATATTTGAAGGCTCTATCTAGATCAATGATCTTCTTGAAGGAGATGTTGCTTAAGCCTTGCACTACCACTTGTATCTAAAACTCAAGATAGGTAAGAGGTTGCAAAATGGTCTCCATTTTGGAGATTATTGGTATTTGACCAAGATCTTTAAATATGGTCTAGTCATTATTCTTTTTGATCAACAACTCTTTATCTTACCCTCTAAGAGGACTATGTTTTCTACAAGGAATGGGGAAGGGATTCCCAACTAGAATAGTTGCTTAATATGACCCTTCATATCTTAGACCACATTCTCTAAGGCATCTAGAAATGTCTTGTATTTTGATGCTACTTTACTACAGCTCATGAATTCATCCACCTTCACTATCACTTGCCTTCTATTGTCCACCCCTATTGCCTACATCATCTCATCTATCATGTTATATAGCTTATAGATGAGGAGCTATGAATATTGAACCTTAGGGGATATGAAGGTAAGAACCTAGTCTACAAATATTCTCACCTATACACTCAATCATTATGAGTCCATAATGAACCCAAGTGATAGATTCAAGTTTATAGTTTCATTCTTTATTCTTTCCCAATAGGATACATACAATTATTAGACCATAGGGAGGACATCTAAGGTCTGGGTGTGGGTAGAGAGGTCATTATTCAACTACTATATTTCCTGGTCCTTAGCCAAAGACTCTTATTGCACCTATTAATACATATTTTGATGCATGATTATAGAGTCTAATATGCTCTTATGGGTCTACATAAGCTCTATTTCATTTTCATGTAGTTTATTCTTTATGAAGTGCTTCTCCTTTTTTAGGCCATCAATTTTGGCCTTCAATTCTACAACTTAGATCTATAGTTGTGTCTTTTGCTTGGCTTCCACCTAGAAGATCTTAGTAGTAACATAGTTTTGTATGTTATACCTCATCTTTATGAGCTCCATGTCTTTAGCCTTGGCCTTTGTGTTCAAGTGGTTGATAGTAAATTTCACTCTTACAAGTTACTACTCCTTTTCCAATTGGTGGCCTACCTTGAGATAGTTTGTAGTGATATAATTTTGGGTTTCTTCCATCAACTTGACCCTATCAGTTGGTTTGGCCTGGTTGATGTTGAGGTCAATGATGTGAACTAAGTAATCCTATGGTTATATTTGTTCTTTGGGATTGATTACTTGTGGTACCATATTTGTAATCATTAGAGATTATTACATGGGGTCAAAGAATGACCACATATGAGGTACCATGAGGCCTAGGACTTTTTTTCTCTTATATTTTCTTCCTGGGCCTCTTAGGATTTTCTTATAGTTTTTAATTATTGATGAAACTACTCCTATAATTAAATCATTTCCCCCATGAAAGGGGATTGTTATTGTATTGTGAAAGGAATGGTCACTTATTGCTATGAAACAATAGATGATATTCCCCAAAAATGAGTGTGTGAAGGGTTAAAGTGGAAGGTAAGAAAGGTAGAAGGCCCTAGAGAGGGGTGGCAGGTGATTATTCTATAATGGATGAAGATGGGGTAGATTAAGGTGGAGGAGTGAAAAGTGATGTGATTGGTTGAGTGATGGAGAAAGATGTATGGTAGAAATGGTAGAACTAGTGTAAGGTGAAGATAAAGTGAAGAGTGAGGCATAAGTGGAAAGGAAAGGATGAGAAAGGTGTACCTTATTTTATTTTGGCTTAGGAGGATAGATAAAATATATCACCTTAAAATTATGCTAAGATGACCTTCTCTTGAGCTACCCTAAGATGGCCTGCACCTACTATTGGGGTGTTGCATATAGAGGAGGAGGCTAGGTTATAGGCCTATAAATCATGAAAACATCCTACTCTTTACTTGAGGGGATATACTCTTCTTCTTATTCTTCTTTGATTAAAACATCTTCCTCTTCTTGAGCCTCTTCCTCATGGTTCTCATCTTAGAGGTTCTCAAATTGATTTTCAGAGTCCAGGTCCTTGAAATTTAGCTCCATTTTTCTATTTTCTTGCCTATACTTCCAATAGGATTCTATCTTTTCTTGGATCTATTCCCTCTAAATGAGATGGGCTCCTAGTCCCTTTGTAATTTTATTTATGGGATTGAAATCCTTAACTAGTTTATAAAAATAATCCCATAGATTTTGGGTATTTGAAGGGATCTTGGATAGATCCACATAGTGCTTGATATCATCTTCCATTGATGACCTTTACTCAAAGGATGGTTAGGGATCATGAATGAAGGGGGCAATAGTATTTAGGGCTCTATGTGGCCAGCCAAGTTATAGTTCCATTGATCACTAATTTGGTTTAAGTGCAAGAAAAATTTCTTGTCACCTCTTCACAACTATAATTCCTCCTCTTTAAAATGGGATGTCATATATGGACTTTTTCTTCTAGCATGTACCATATACTGAATCCACCACAATGAGTTAGTAGGCTAACTCTAGGGCTAAAGTTCTATCTATGAGCATGTGTGGGAGTTAAAATGGCTCCTCCTTAAACTCACAGACTATGATGAAAGTGAAATGGGATTTAAAGAACCAATTGACTATAATTATACCATCACTATGCCATGATTTTTAGTGGTTTTTCATTATTTAAGTGATTGCCTCCTAACTTAGGTTGATTAGGATTTGGGGACATAAACCACTCTAAAAACTAATAATAATCCTATGTGGCCAAGAGGATGTGGGTTTATGTAGATATGGGGATCACCATGTGAGGATGGCTACCCATTTCAGTGGTGTTAGTAAAGTAAGGTGAAAATAATTAGAAGATTTGGTACACGATCAGGTGGAGGAAAAAGGAAGAATACCTAAAGGTATTCGACACTAAGAAATTCACCAGCTCACTATGAATAACATTAGCTATGGCATCCACAAAATCCATCTTGTAAGCCTTTTCACTACTTACTATCTTCAAATGTAAGAATGCACCTAATTGGAAATAATAGATATGGGAGTTAGAGTCGATCCCAAAGATGAATGCTAGTATGGAAAGGATGTCTTTCATATATTATGTTGTAAAGACTACAAGAGTGATAGGTAGAGGAAGTACCTCCATATAATTGATATAGATAACTATGTTGATGAACTTCTACTTTAGGACATGAATGCCCCATACATTATGTAAGCTCTCCATACCACATATTTATACACAAGGGTTACTTGGGAGTTAGAGCATCTCGCTCATCATATTAGCATTGATTCTAGTTTTAGGTGGTTACCTATAATAATTATACTATTTTCATCGTATCTATCCACTCATATGGAAATAATATCTAGGGATGGGTTCACAAGGGGCAACATGTATTGAGCTAATGTGGAGCTTCAAATCTTATATCCAAATGACTTGAAGTCATTATTTTAAGCTTTTTGGATAATGTGGGCATGGGTGCCCTCCCTCAGATTCTTTGTGTTATTTTCCAACTTGGGATTGAAAATACCTTCTAAAAATCCTAGGACTAGTATGAGGTCCTTTTAGTTCCCCTTTTTTATGATTTTGATGTTTGGTACTATAAGCTTTGATTGTGTAAGGGTTGAAGCATACAATTTTATCCTAGTAAAAAGTGGTGGAGGGTCTTCATGGCCACTTGATCCACAATTTTTTTGTTTCCTAGGATGTCCACTATCAAACAAGGATCTAGAAGTTTCCATCTTATAACCCTTACAATAGTCTTTTCTTCACTCTAAGGAAAACACTAAATATCAAGTTTCTACTTGTAATTCTAGACTAACCTTGCACAATTTAGCATACAATTTTTACACCAAAGACTCTTCACTAATCTCAACTCAATGATTTTGGAATTATTAAGGCATTTAGGTGTTTATCTTATTTAGGAGAGTGGTATTTATAGGTCTATACTTATAGGATGATTATCATGCAACTGTAGACAATCAAAAACATCCCCTCAACTAGTTTTTGATGTTAAACTGCCTTAGACCTATTATCGACCTTCAATTAGCTATTCACTTAGATAAGTCACCCTTAAAATACCTTTTCTATACTTTAACAATCAATAATTAACCTAAGACACCCTTTTCTAAACATTGTACAACATCAACTTAGAACCCATTTTCACCCTTTTATGCTTTGGGGTATGATCATTGATGGTCAACCTAACCATTGATGGTTATCCTGACCATCGATAATAATGTATCCAAGTTTATAAAATAAGAACTTATAACTATAAGAAATACATGCATAGGAAAAAGGGAAGCTTTCCCATGCACACATTATAGCTTACCATCTCTTCAAATTAGCATCTTTATCCTAAATGAACTTAGCAACTTCCTCCACACTTAGCAACTTTGGGCTATAATTTGAGGGCTCTTGGAAGAGATGTGGGTCTCAAAATTGTATCTAGGATCTTTTTTTATTTATGTAGGCATCCAAGATCACAAAACTCTATCCATGCGACTTTTAAAGGCTAGAGTACTATTATGCTATCTAATTTTATTCAGCTTGTCATTAGCTTCCACTTTGCAACACAAAGGTATTTTTCTCTTGTTTTTAGCAGTTAATTTCTCCACTAAATATTTATGTCTTGATCAGATCACCTTCACACTATCCCTCACCTTCGAAACCCATATTTAACATTTTTCCCACTTTCTAATGTACCACCAACTCCATTTTAATACCCTACAAACTTTAACAGTCAACCATCACTAGTTATTGCAACCATAGCTGATTACATCAGCTATCATTGATTACCTAACCATTACCGATCAAGACAACCGTCACCGTTTAGCCTGACCACCAACAATCACCTATCAAGGAATAATAGATTATTATTTCTTCCCCTTTCACACCTAATTAGGCCCTATCTTTATTTCTGGCATATCTACAGACCCTACTCAGATATTCTAGACTTGACCTTGACCCACTTTTGCATGGTATTGACTTGTTATGTTATATTTTTACTAAACAGGTATGCTATTTATTTCTTGCATAAGCATTTATGTTCTTACCAAATTATAACCTTTCATTTCTATTGTTAGAACATTTTTATTATTAGTAGAGTGTATTAACAACCATCCAAGGGATATTTTACTTCTTGGATCTAGCATGTTTCTAGGTAGTCCACCCTCCATACTCTTCTAAAAAACAAGTTGGTTTAGTGTGGTCTTCTTTTAGGTATTCCTTCCTCACCAAAAATGAGATCCCACTTTATCTAGTCATCAATTAGTGAAACATTTAACTAGATACACACCCCTCATATGTCGTTTCTCTCATTTTTCCTAAAAGTTAGAAATAGAGTTAGAAATAGTAGGAAATATTTTGGCATGCTTAGTAGGACCTCTTCTAGGTTCATAGTTCTTTGTAGGCATATAGTTGCATTAGTGAAAATCCATGTTCTTGCATTTCTATTATTTTTAAATTCCAAAATATATAAATTTAATTTCTTTTCTTTTCTAAAAATAAAAAATAAACCAAAAAGTTTCCATGTTAGGGATAGGTTGCATTTTTGTCTAGCATTAAGTGCATTTTATCTATTCCTTGTTTGCATTTAAAGACAAAAAAATTCTTTTGATTAAAATTGAGTATGTTCATTGTCTTACCTACTTAATGCTTATCTCACTAAGATTAATTGAATACATTATGAATTAATTATAGCACACATATGTTACACTGCCAAACCACTCACACAAAATTAAGCATCAAAACTTTCTTGAAACAACGCCCATTGGGATTTTATCACCCTTTGGATCACCTTACCCCACCCATTGATCTCACTTGGATTTAATCACCAAGGGGAAGACCCACTCCATTATTTGGTAGAGTTTAAACTCTATAAAAATGGTATCTATTGGCTAAGAGGTCCATCTTAGCTTTGGGTTCATGAAGTGTGGGGAGCAAACCCCCAATACTAGGCTATGTACCCAGTCTAGTGCAGATTTTTTAAGCACCAAAATTTAACCCAAAACCATCCTTAGATAGATCTTATAGTACCTAACTTGTAAGCCAATTTATTATTTCACATTATTTAAATCATAATCCAAAAGTGATTTAAAATGAATCCTAGGATTAATTATGCTTTTAGTGTGTGCCTTGTTTGCTTTGGGAATTTTTTTTTTTGCTCATTATTTGAGGTGAGAGGTTCATTATCCATTTCTTATTTCTCTTATGGTCTTTACTAGATAAAAACTAAGGAATATAAAAAACCAACCACTATATTCCTCTTCATCTTCATACATGGATTACACCTCTGATGTAGATAAATCACCCAATGCTTCACCTCACCATTATCCTCCACCTACTATACCTCCAACTATTCCTGAGGGTGATGTGGACTTTTCCACCCTCTTGGACCATAATTTGGTTGCCTTGCAACATTGCCTCACTAATTTGGTAAACCATATAAATTTTGCTTTAGTCCCTCTTATAAAGCTAACTTTGGGTATGCCTTTTTACCTAATGATTGGTATGACTTCCACTCAGATCGTAGTGACCCAAGCTTCATCCTCTACCAACAACCCATCTAATAGTATGACCCAAATCCCATCAAATGTTTCAATTGTTAGTAAAACAACCCCTACCTCGACCATAATATAAAAATTGCCTATTGTTACCCATACCCCATCATTTATTTTGGTGTTTTCTTCTCCAACTTCTACCATTCCCCCTATTTTAACCACTCCACTAACTTTAACCCCATTTTATAATCTGATACTTTTCATACCCTAAACCCTCCCAATTATTAGCACTCAAGTTATTATAAAACAACAACCAATTAGTTATTTTATTCCTTCATCCATATCTATCCCACACACAAGTTATCCTAACATACCTTTATATCAACCTCTATCAACACCTCAATAGGTACCCATCACCACCTACCAATATATTCCCAACCCATAGGGATATATTCCCCTTACTACCTAATCATTTTTGTCTACTAACCCATAAGGGGTACTTTCCCAACCTCAAATAACCACATATAATTATGTGGTCTCATCGGTACCTCCTACCACATATATATTTATTGATACAACCCAACTGCAATAAAACTTGCCACCAAATTATGTATCTTCCCAACCCCAATTAGATTTGATCAAGATGCTAATGGATAAAATGACCCATATTGAATCCTCTACATTTGGGTCTCATAATATTTTATCCTATGACCAAATTTAAAATGAACCAATCAATTCATCTATTCCCATCCATGATTATCCACCTCAATGGGAACTTCCCAAATTTTCTAGGTGTTAGGGTAAGGAGGATCCTCAACATCATTTGAAGGTGTTTCACCATTATTGCTATTTTATCACACATGATGACACTCTCCTCTTAAATTTTACCATGTCCTTGTTTGGACTAGCCCTTGAATGGTATAGTTCTCTCCTAAAACACTCCATTTTCTCATTTAGACAATTGGCCCAAATATTCTTAGAACATTTTTTGGTGAACATATTTAAGAAGGTATCTATAACCAACCTCTATTCTATCAAGTAGTTTGATGATGAGTCAATCACCAAATTTTTTGCATGATGGCAAGGTATCATTAACCAACTTTCCTTTTTACTACCCCAAATAGAGCCTATCAATATTTTCTCTAAGGGATGCACACACCACATTTCTCCCACCCTTTAGGTGTAAATATTTATAACCTTTGATGAAGAATTCAAAATGGTACACAAACTTAAAAATTGTGCCATAGACGAGGGTAAACTAAAATTGTGAAATAAGAATTCCACTTTTAAACCCAATAATCCCTCTACCACTGTAATAAAATTACTTCAAGAATTAAGTATAACAGTAGAATTATATCCAAATATGACTGAAATATGTCCAAATATATGATAATAGATAAGCCACTTCGAGGGGGAAACCTCCACAAGCTTCAATAAGAGCAGAATTCACAATATGATGATAAATGATTACCCACTACCTCCTATATATAGTCTATCTAGGCCATAATTACTCCATATGCCGACCTACTAATCAAAAGAAAGCATAGATAAATGTAATATAATGTCAAAGAAGGATAAGTAAGACACAAGTCAGCTAATACTATCCTCATACATGTGATAGGTTAGGGGCATATCATGCCCTTCCCCTTCAAACCAATGTTGTCCTCAATGTTGAACAACTATGGATGTTTTTGCAAAAAATATTCACCTTCCCAAGTTGCATCTTCACTACTTTGGTTTTTCCACTTGATCAAATATTCCCTAATCTCTCTGGTTCTCAACCTATTAGTACGTGTTTGGAGGATCTTCTTTGGTTCCAAAATGACTCATCCTTCTTCATCTAGTTCTAGGAGCTCTATCTGGGTGGAAACTTTTTATCCAATGACCTTCTTCAAACAAGAAACATGAAATACTAGGTGCATGTGAGATGAATGAGGTAACTCGAGCTTGTAAGCCACACTTCCAATTTTTTGTAGAACCTGATAAGGGCCATAATACTTAGGAGCAAGTTTGTTATCCTTTTTATATTACTTCAAGGACATCTACTTATAAGGATACAAACAAACAAATACCCAATCACCCACCTCAAAATTTTGCTCACTACAGTGTTGATCTACTTGTTTCTTCATCTTATTTTGTACCAAGGCCAAATTCTCTCTCAAACTAGCCAAAACCTCTTGTTGATGTTGAATGTGTTCTTCCACATCTCGAACCTTGGTGTGCACCTTTAATGAAGAAGTGATGGAAGGTGGATGGTAACCATATAGTGCTAGAAATAGAGACATTTTAGAAGAGGTATGGAAAGATGTGTTATACCACCATTCTACAAGTGGTAGCCATTTAACCCAATGTTCTTATTTATCTGATACAAAACAATGGAGATACCCCTCTAAACATTTGTTAACCACTTCAATTTTTCCATTAGATTGGGGGTGGTAAGATGAACTATGAGCTAGCTGAGTACCCAAACAAGAAAATAGTTCAGTCCATAAATTACTCATGAAAATAGGATCATGATCACTTACAATTATTTTTGGGGTTCCATGTAATTTGAGAACTACTTCCATAAAAATAGTCGCTACTATACTTGTTGAAAATGGGTGTGAGAGAGCACAAAAATGGGCATATTTTGTAAGCCTATCCACAATGACCAAAATAACATTCTTACCTTTAGAACAAGGCAACCCATTGATGAAATCCATGGAAACCTCCTCCCACCTTTGACTAGGAATTGCTAACGGTTGTAACAAACCTGGGGTCTTAACTATTTCACCTTTATTCTGTTGGCATATCAAGCATTCTTCCACAAACTTTTGTACATCTCCCTTGAGTCCTTCCCAAAATAATTCTTTCTTAATTCTATGATAAGTTTTCAAGAACCCTGAGTTTTCCCCAATTGGAGATGCATGCACCTCTGCAAGAATCTTATGCTTAAGCTCTGAATTTTTGCACAAGTATAACCTACCCTTATACCATAGGACATTACCTTTCCATTCAAATTTGTCAGAGGATAAATTACCTTGCTAGAGATTTTGAATCAGAACCTATGTATCCTTGTCTTTCTTCCATTCTAACCTAGCTTCATCCACCCAATATGCTTGTAATATGGACATTGCACAAAGTAATGCTTCTGTGGATACATCCCATTTGGATAGTGCATCTGCTACTACATTATCTTTATCATTCTTGTAGATGATTTCAAAATCATAACCCAACATTTTGGTTACCCATTTTTTTGTTCCTCAGATGATAATGTTTGCTCCAAAAAGTATTTGAGACTATCATGATCCATTTTCACCTTAAAGTGTCTACCTATCAGATAAGGCCTCCATTGTTTAATTGCATAAAGAATAGCCATCATTTCTTGCTCATGGACATGTTTTTTTAGATTCTTACCTTTGAATTGATGAATTTAAAATGCAATGGGTCAACCTTCCTGCATTGGTACTACCCCCAATCTAGACCCAGAAGCATCACATTCAATAGTGAATGTTTTGTGAGAAGTCTGGAGTAGCCAAAACTAGAGTGGTGCATATAGTTACTTTTAGTTTCTCAAATGCTTTGGTGGCATCATCATTCCAATGGAAAGCATCCTTCTTTAGCAATGTAGTGAGTGGAGCTGTTCTGCTGCCATAACCTTTCATAAATCTTCTATAATAACTTGTTAGTCCAAGGAACCCTCGAAGGTTTTTGAGAGTTTTTTGCATGGGCCATTCCATTATCACTTTGATCTTCTGGGGATCAACTTTAACCCCTTCATGGGAAACAATGTGATCAAGCTACTCTACCTCTTATACTCTAAAAGCACATTTAGATGGCTTCGCATAAATTTGGTGCTTATCCAAAGCTATCAAAACTTGTTTCACATGTTACAAATGTGCTTCCCATGTCTGACTATAAATCAATATGTCATCAAAGAAAACTAGCACAAAATTCCTTTAAAAAGGCCTAAAAATAGTGTTCATCAAGCTCTAAAAAGTAGATGGTGCATTTGTAAGACCAAAGGGCATTACCAAAAACTCATAATGGCCCTCATGTGTTCTAAAAGTAGTTTTATGAACATCTTCATCCTTGATTCTAATTTGATGGTACCCTGAGTGAAGATCCAATTTTGTGAAATAATTAGCACCATGTAACTCATCAAGTAAATCATCAATTACTGGAATAGAAAACTTTTCTTTGATGGTGTACTTGTTGAGTTCCCTATAATTTGGGCACATCCTCCATGTGTCATCCTTCTTCTGCACCATGACCACTAGTGATGAATATACACTTTGGCTATGCTTGATGATCCCTGCCTCCAGCATCTCATGGACCATCTTTTCAATTTCACTCTTTTGTGCATATGGATATCTATATGGTCTGATATTTGGTGGTTGACTACTTAGAATTAGTTGAATGGCATGATCATGTTCTCTTTTTGGTGGTAGTCTTTTTGGCAAGGCCCAAAAATAGATGAGTGGTCTTCAAGAATTATTTGTAGATCAGGATGTGTAGATACTTGTGTGGGTTGAACATCTATGTAGCATAATCATGTAATAATTCCCTCTACCCCATTTTTTAGCATCTTGGTCATCTGATGTGAACTAATCAATTATGGAGATTTTGCATGTATTCAATGTAGTTTAATTTTCCTACCTTCATAATGAAAGCACGTGAATAGTTCTTGGAAGTTCATCTCAATGGTACCTAAGGTTGTGAGCCATTGGACTCCCAAAACAATGCCTATGTTACCCATGGGAATAACAAACATAGGAGAGTCAAGATTGTACCCACCCATAGTAAGCTTAATACTATGGCATTTGCTTGAACAATTAATTGTGCCACCATCTGCAATCATGACCTAAAATTCTAGTGCTAGGTAGATGAAATAGTTTTATCGATAGGCCAACTTATGGTTTGTAAAGTTCTGTGTGCTCCTTGAATCAATCAACATTGTCACCTTCTATTTCTTGAGGAACCCCACTACCTTAAGAGTTTGTGGAGTGCTAATACCTGCAAGTGCATGACAAGAGATTGTAGGTTGGGAATCTTTAGGTACCTCCTCTATATCTTCCTCATCATCATTAAAGGCATCATCTGCTTCTTCATCTTCATTTGGTCCCTCAATGTAGAATAACTTCTTCTCAGCACATCTATGTCCTTTAATCCACTTGCTATCACAACTAAAACGTAATCTTTTTTCATGCTTCTCTTCAATTTGCTGAGGGGTCAATCTAGTAGGTGGAGGAAATGTTGGTGATGATATGCTACGATCTCTGAAGTGAGTGAATGGTTGCTTCTTATTAGCTATGAATTTTTCCTTAGCTCTATGTGCTAGGATAATAGAATCAAAAATATTAAGTAGATTAAAAATGCATACCTCATGTTGAATGTGGTGCTTGAGTCCACCCAAAAATAGGTCATTCAAGTTTGCCTCAGAATTTGTCTCCACACGTAAGGATAGGTTTTGAAAATGATGAATATAATCCTTGACGGAGCTAGTTTGTCACAATTTTTCCAGTTGGCTAAAGTAATTCTCTGTCACACTATTGCCATAGTGTAATTGTATCTCCTTTGTGAAAACTGACTAGGTGACATTGAGAGTCACCTTTTTCTTTTGAGCACATAACCATCAATACCAAATGAATTGATTAGGTTCAAGATACAAGGATGTCATGGTAACCTTCTATCCACTTAGAATCTAATGTACGTTAAGAAATATTTCCATTTGGTTGAGCCAATTGAGTGGATCTTTTCCATCAAATTTGTGCATATCCACCTTTGGTAATAGGTTCCTCTGTGGCCATGGAGTTAGATTTAAAGTAGACTGGTTAGGAGAACCACCCTAATGGGTTTGTGAAATAAAGTTAGCTTGATGATTTGATTGATTAATGTTTGAATCCATCATGATATCTCCCAAACTATCTTGTATGGATTGTATATTAGATTGTATGTCTTGCACCTCACTTTGAATGCCTTGCACACTATAGTCAAGCTGGCTCACTTTGTGATCTATGTCAGAAAACCCTGGTACAAAGGGTCTAGTACATCCCCCTTCTATCTCCATCTCATATTTTTTAGGAGTTTTACCTGGAGTTTCAGTACCCTTTCCTCAACCCTGAGTTTGTGGACCTGCCATAAAAGGGTTTTATGATGTCGACCCTTATTGGCACTTTTGGCCCAACCTTGACCAAGCAATTTTAGAATTATTTCAGCCTCAAATAAAAAAATAAAAACAACAAACCGTAGACAAATTTTTCTAAGCTTTCCAAAAATGTAAACAACTCAAAAAAATTCTTTGAATTGCGCACTGTAGAGAAATTTTATGAAAAATCATAAAATAGGGATAACTTTTGTAAAACATATCCAAATGAGCTGAAATTTTAATGGAAGATTTATTTGATTATTTCCCACCTCTAGTAAAATTTTTTAAGAGAAATTATAAACCTTTTTCTTATATCACAAATTATAAAAATTTAGTGTTTCGCCCACAAGATTGCCCAAATCGCAGCTTTGATACCACTTGTAATGAAATTACTTCAAGAATTAAGTATAACAACAAAATTATATCCAAATATGACTAAAATATATCCAAATATATGATAACAGATAAGCCACTTTGAGGGGGCAACCTCCACAAGCTTCAATAAGAGCAAAATTCACAATATGATGATAAATGATTACCCACTACCTCCTATATATAGTCTATCTAGGCCATGGTTACTCCATAGGCTGACTACTAATCAAAATAAGGCATAGATAAATGTAATATATTGTCAAAGAGGGATAAGTAACCCACAAGTCAGCTAATACTATCCTCATACATGTGATAGGTTAGGGGTGTAGCAACCACCAAGACAACCAACCTACCTAATCCTAAATCCAAAGCTTCTACAAACTTGATTATGTTAAAATCTACCCCATTTCCATCCATTAACCAATCAATTCAAACCACTCCTTCCAACCCTTCTTACCCACCAAACTAAAATCAAAACTAGGTTCCTCCTAAATAATTCACACCTATAGGAGAATATTATGCCTCTATGTTGGATAAATTTCTTAAAGATAATGCCATTCAACATCCACCAATCAAGCCACCTTAATAATTTGACCCCTCTCACTCCATGCCTAAGTGGTAAAATGAAAATGACCATTGTGTTTTATATCAAGCCATTAGACATGCCATAAATTAGTGTAAAACTTTTAAAATCCTCATCTAAAACTTGATTAATAATGGTGATTTATAATTTGACAACCCAAACATACCTTTTCATCATCCTCTTGGCATCTTTCATAACATTTTCCTAATCATACTCCATCAAACCAACCCCATAAAAACAACTCTAAACCATCATCATCCCATGAGGTACACACAATCAACATCATCATAAATGAGCCCATGTTGGATGAACCCCACACTTTTATCACTCATTTACCAACCTCACCTATGGAAGAAGCAAGTTCACCTATTGTCCCTTAGGAGACCCAAATAGAAGAATATATAAACCCCATGTCTTTGCTTGATCAAACCATACCCATACCCACCTCTCATTTCATATAAGAAGCTATTGATTTAACCACCTCTTTTTATACCCCACCAAATAGAATGGTAGAACCCTCCTCTTTTCCTTTGGATACCCTAGTGAAGGAAGAAATTGAGACCATACCTACACCCCCAATCAAAGAAGTATTTATTCCCCTAATCACCCCATAAGAGACCATTACCTCATTTACCCAACTAGGGATTCTAGAAACTTATATCTCAAGTAAAGATGAAGGAACACTACCTTCTTCCTCACGTAATGGCTTAACATTCGAAACAAATCATCAAGGAACTAAACCTATTTACAAGTCCTTTTCTCGATTGGTGCAAAGTCTAGAATTTGCTTCACAACCTAACCTAGATAGAGCCACTTTTTGGCATCATCTAAGGCTCTCATGAAAAAACAAAAATAAACTCTTGACCTTACTGGCATCCAACCTCAAACCTATTATCATCCCATCATCAAACATTTCTTTCTCCCAAGACATGAGAGAATTGTATCACCCACCTCCACCTAGACCATCTCATAATTTTATCACTAGACCAACCAAGAATCTGGGTATCCTTCCCACACCTAACATCACCCATCTACCCATCAAATTAGACCTAACCCCCTTTAGTCTACCTAAAAAACCACAAACCAAGATGGTTTCAAAGGTAGAGTTACCTAAACCTCATCCTCGAGCTTGACCTATGTTACCTCTTTCTCATTTACCATCTATTTTGGTACCCCACCCTTTTACCATCTGAGTCACCTATTCTACTCAATTAAAATTTAAAACTTTTTCTATGCCTACCCTTCCACCACCCAAGCCATTGACTTCTTCATCATTTTTAACTAGTTTATTCCCTTCTACCTTCCCACCTATTATCAACTCCTCCTCCTCTACTTTGAAACCATCCACCTGTAACCTAATCACATCTAAGATAACCTAACCCAAACCATCTACCAAAGTCATTCAACTACCTACCCCTTCTAAGGTCAATTCTATGCCTAAGAAGGTTCCTATTTCTTTGATGAGAATTGAAACACCCCCAACACCTCTGAATCAATCATATTCAATTATTTTATATAGGTTATTGAAAATGTTTTCCATCAAGCCATTCACTAGTTCTAATACAAAACCCTCCTAGTTTGATGATACTTTGATTTATGCATATCATAAGACACTAGGACATGATACGAAGAATTGTAAATCTCTCCAAGCTCTTGTCCATAGCCTATATGATGAGTATGGTTTGTTATTGGATGAACCACCTTCACCAGCCCAGCTAATCCAACTACCAACCCAACCAATCTAACTAATATCCTAGAAAATCCAACTGATCCAACCACTGACCCTACCTATACTTACTCTCCAATGTTCATCTCAAAATGAGGGAGAGGAAATAAAGTAATTACCTATCCTAATAGATCTTATTATCCATACCATTCATATGATTACTTGATCTTGGGCACAAAAAAAATGTAAGGGAAGATCCCATGCATCCATTTTATGGACATATCCTTTTCAATCCTATCCATCCAACCAAGCTCAAACACCAACACTACAGCATATGTCCTCACCTAGACCTAGAGTATCTATCCTAGGTGTACCTCCCACCAACTCTTTCAAATCCATTCAATAAACCATGTTGAAACAACTTCACAGGCACTAGTGAAGATGATCCTTTACAACTTGATCAACACCTCACCCTATCATTGTTAGACATTAATAAAAATGCTCTGCAATCCATTAAGGTTCAACTAGATGACCCTCAAACTATAGCATCCTTCATGGGAACCCTTTAATATTCCACCATCATCACCTTCCAAGATTTTGAGATAACTGTAGCCCATTTCAAGGAATCTGACCCTCCTCTCTTTGTCACTACATACATTAATCACACCTATGTTATAAGGGTGTTGATTAATGGAGGAATAAGAATCAGCTTAATCTCCTCTCATGATTTTTATCAACTAAATTTACCAAAGAACATCATGGATGAAAGCACAATGTTTTTTTACTCCTTTAACAACATAGTGGCCACTACTTTAGTGACCATTGTCCTTCAAATATGATTATGGCCTCACACCATTCTTGAGCTATTTTATTTTGTAAAGGATGAGTTCTAATATAACATTCTACTTGGATGCCCTTATATCTAAGATATGAGTTGTATCCCCTCTACTTTACACCTTAATGTCAAATTTGACATGAAGGATAGGTTATAACAATCAAGGTTAATCCTATTCCTTTTACATCTTGTAACATGACCTATAGTCCCAATGATTTCCTTCTTCCACATTCATCTCCCACATATTCAACCAACCCCATTAACATAAATTCACCACCAAATGTGACCTGTAGTGCTTCTACCATCAACAATGATGGATCCTCAACTAGTGCATCTATCTATTCTTCCCAAATTCTCATCGAGGATTCCTTAGCACAGACTTTCCAATGTCTCTCCCTTGGGTAATATCAACTTTTAGCTTTAAATTATTTTCCCACTCTACATGAATATGGGAACCTTCAAAATGACCCTTCTTATGACTACAACATAGGAACCATGGTCCCTTTTGGACTTCCCAAAAATCAAAGAAATTTTTTCTATGGGGGACTTGATCAACTGCTCCTTGCTCCTATCATCACTCCATATATTCAACCTTTCACTTCTAATTTCTCCTATCTAAGCAATCCAACCTTTGATAAAACCTATTTTCATCAGTGTGCTTGGAAAGGATTTGGTATGGTCCTTTCCAAACAAGGACCTCATGAATTATCCATTATCAAAACTTAGAAACCTCATGAATTATTTAGGCTCAAGTTTGAACCACCAAAAGAACCCACCTCCCTAAAACCCATTACTACCCCTATGGAAGATATTCCATCCTCACCCAGTTCATTTTCCCAATCTGAAGACTCCAACATCATCCCATCTAACATTTTTTGGGATCAATACCATTAGCTCAGGTCCATTAAACTATCAATAAGGTTGCCAAACCAAAACTTTTCCTCTCATCCATCCCAAGATGATTGACTGTGATTTACCCACTATTCACACCATCTAATGACAAGATGATTCTTCCATCCTCACCTACCTCACTATAGGGGATTATTATATATACAAATCCATTATCCTTGAGAACCAAACAATGATAAGTGAGTCAAATACCAATATTAACTTAGGAACTCAAAAAAACCCTCACATCATTAAAATTGGTTGATTCTTAAAATCAGATGGGCAACATCATTAAGAATCACTAAACCAATTTTGGATGTTAAACACCCATTTTGGATAATCAATGGGTTAAAATCAGATTCTTAAAATGCACCCTCACATACCTTCTATACATCAACTTCATTCAACCCATTGATTATCCAAAATGGGTGTTTAACATCATTATAATCACTAAACCCACTAAAATACTTCATATTTGCATCAATTTTCATGAACTTAACATTGCATGCCCCAAGGATGATTTTTCTTTACCCAACATTGACCAACTAGTTGATCTTACCATGGGTCATGAGATGTTATCTCTCATGAATAGATATTCAAGATATAATCAAATCTTGATCACCCCCTCAGATCAACATAAAATTTCCTTTATCACCCCTAGGGTACCTTTTACTATTGAGTCATGCCTTTTAGCTTAAAAAATGCAAGAGTGATTTAATAATGAGATATGACCTATATCTTCCATGATCTTATCCATAAGATTGTAGAAGATTATGTGGATGATCTCCTAAGGAAATCCAAAAATTTCTAGGATCATCTAGTTTTTATCACTATCATCTTCGATCAACTAATCCAATTCTATGTTAGGCTCAATCCCAAGAAGTGCATTTTTGGGGTTCTCTCTGGGAAGCTCCTTGGCTTTATCATTTCCCTCCACGCAATTGAAATTTATCTTACCGAGGTCAAGACCATATTGGAAATGCCTCTTTTAAAAAACCTTTAAAAACTTCACAATCTACAAGGAAAACTCCAATCTATCCATCACTTCATCTCTTAGCTATCAATTAAATGCTAACCCTTTCACCATCTCTTGAAAAAATACACCTCTTTTATATGGACCAAATATTGTCAACAAGCCTTTGATTTACTCAAGGAATACCTATTTTTTCCACTAGTTCTTATCCCACCTAAGGATGACCAACCTTTCTACATTTACGTATCTACCACAAATCACTCTTTAGGTGCAATGTTGGCTTATCAAGATGAATAAAATAAAGAGCAAGCCATCTATTATATCAGCTATATAGTTCTAGAGTATGAGACATGATATACCCATCTTAAAAAACTTTATCTTGATCTCATTTTTGTTTCCTCTAAAATCCATCATTACCTTCTTAATCACAAAACATATGTTATTACCAACATTGACCCACTCAATTATATGCACTCCATTCCATACCAAAATCAACATATAGCTAAGTGGCTCATGCTTCGATATGAGTTTTATCTTGAGTCTCTTTGAAAAAATCCATTAATGGGTAGGTCATTACTAACCAATTGGATAATTCTCCCCTCTTAGATAACCAACCCATTCCATTGACCTTTCCAGATGAGTCTATTACAACTCTTTCTTTGAAAGAACCCCCTTACCAAATGACCATGTTTTCTGATGGCTCTAAATGCTAACATGGTGGGGGTGTAGGTGTAATTCTAATTCCCCTTCATGGAAAACCTCTTCCACTTTCCTTTAAACTTAACTTTGAATGCACTAATAACATGGTAAAATATGAATCTTTGGTCATCAGTCTCCAAACCTCTCTCACCTTGGGAATCAAAACCATTTCTTTCTTTAGTGATTCATAACTCATGATCAACCAAGTCAATGGGTCCTATCAATGTAAAAATGATGTTTTACAAAAATATAAGCTTCTCATTGATAATATCTTAACATCTTTGAATGTTACTAGATCTAGTTAGTACCCTAATCTATTAATAAATTTGTAGATACAATGGCCTCCCTTGCATCTCAAATTCCCTCTCAACCCATTGAATCTAAACAATTTGTCACCATCCATAATTTCATCAGACATTCATATACCAATTTAGACCTTTGTACCATTTTTAGTATGGAGGTATTTCCTTTAGATGTTTGGTATGACCAAACTTTTAACTACCTTAACCTTGGCATCATTCCAACTGACCTCTCATTATACTATACTAGAAGGAATCCTTTATAAACATGGCTTTGATGGCCTTCTTCTCTATTATCTATAGAGTCAAGAGATTTCCCATGCTATCAAGGAAACTCATGATGGAGTCTACGGGGGAAATTTTAATGGTCTCACTATTGCTAAAATAATCTTATGCCTTAGCTACTATTGGCCTACCCTCAATCATGACTACTATGACTATGTAAATAAGTGTTTCAAATACTAAAAACATGTTAACTTACATCATGTACCTACTCATAGACTTTAGGTATCCAAATATTATTGGCCATTCTTATAGTGAGGGCTTAATCTCATTGGAGAAATCAATCCTCACTCATCTAAATGACACCAATACATCATCACCACTACCAAATATTTCACTAAATGGGTGGAATCCATTCCCCTTATCTCAATCAAAGCCAAAAAAATTATTGATTTCATCAATCACCACATCATCTATTATTTTGATGTCCCTCACAAAATCATCATTGATAATGGTAAATCCTTCAAAAACAAGAAAGCTCAAGCCCTTTGTGATGCTTCTAGGATCAAGCTCAGCTATTCCTCACCTTACCATCTATAGGTAAATGGATAGGTAGAAGCCTCCAAAAAAACCCTCATCAAGATGCTAACCAGATTTGTAAGTGATTTAAGATGGGATTGGCACCTACACATCCAATTTTTTTTATGGCCCTATTCCACTAGAATTTGAACCTCCATGGATGATATACCTTTTTCCCTAGTCTTTGGCATAGAGGATGTCTTGCATCTCAAAGTCTAGATCCCCTCTCTTTGTATATCCTTACAAGACATCATTTTTGAAGATGATTATTATTAAGAACACCTCACACACCTTGAGTTGCTCAATGACAATAACCTCGATGCCCTTAACCATCTTTGTGTCTCCCAAGAGCGTATCACCTATGCTTATAATAAATATTTGAAATAATGGTAATTCAATATCGAAGAGCTCATCATTAAAGAAAACCAACATGTAAAAAATATGGAGAAAAGCAAAAAAGAAACAAATGATTTTAATTGGCTTGGACCCTATACATCACCCATAAGTATGGATCAAGAGCTTATCATTTATCCTCTATTAAAGGCAAACCAGAACTTGAGCCTCTCAATTCTTTATATCTACATATTTTCTACTGTTAAGGAAGATCTAATAAACCCTATTGTATAATTTAAGCTCATCCCTTGGCTTATGATTTTCTCACCTCCCTTACCCTATTACCCTATTCCTCTTGGGGACATGTGATTACAATAGACCCATGTGATTATCTGTCATGAATTTTAGCCTAATCTTAAACATGGGTACCATGGCCTAACCCATGACATGGTTCTCAAGGATACTTTTCATCTTTAACTAGATGGAATCGCATGGTCACTTGTTTCCCAAAACCACTTTCCATTACATCATAACCACCTTTTGTGGTAAAAATCTTACCCCTATAAAGGCCAACCTATAAGCTTGAATAAATGTGTCCATGTTTAAAGAAATATTCAAAAAAATTCTACATGGGATATAAAATATTATTTGGGTCCATTTTATTAAGTATATACCACTCCCTTAAAGGATGGCTACCAAATAAAGTCAAAATAGATAGACTGATCCCTCGAACAATAACTATCAAATGCTTATTCATATTCAGACTTAGACCACTCCTTTAAAGGATGGCTAAGCCAACATGTCAAACTTAATCTCTTCCTAAAATCTATAATCAACTCTATTAGAGAATTTGAAGCTTTCCACATTGATTAGTTTCACCTTTTTCATAAATGTGAGTAATAAATGACCCTATCAAAATAAATTTATCCCAAAAGGGATGTAATCAGTTCTCTCATGAAAAATTATATTTGTAAACTTCTTGAATCTATCAGTCTATACCTTATAAAGATATGTACTTGTTTATTTTGGTTCTTAGGTCACCTATAAAAAAGGTAAGTTAATCCACATCAGGTTCCTACATCATCCCTTTTCCCTCCATTTACCTATCATCCCATTTTCCTGTATACCCTCTACAAATCAAGGGACTATGAGCTCACTTGTCACCTTGCATTTATGATGACAATTTTTCATTAAAAGCATGCTAATGTGAAGCATATGAAAGGTTTATTTTCATTAAGATCAATCCACCTTGGGTTTAATAGGGTCTAATTCGATGAACCCAACATGCTTTTTTTCTCAAATATATTGGTTCACAAGGATGTTGTCTCTAATTATATTAAGTTTGTTACCTACACTTATTTTTTGAGTTTTCATTAAAACATTATATCTTATCTATACACATCATAATATTATTAAAATAGACCATAATCACAAACTATATCATGAACAACATATCATGAGCCATAAAATCCACATGAATAAATCATACAAAACATTTTCTTTCACAAGCTATATTGAGTAACATCACATTCGCACATTGCTTAAATTTTCATCACATCCAAACATATACATCATAAACATTTTATCCACATCAAAATCTACCTATATAATCAACAACATCATCTGAAATAAGAACATTAAACCATATATCATTACATGCCTATACTAAGAACATCGATCTTAATAATAACCATAAGTCTATAAACAATTGTCATCTATAAAATCAAAACATCTAAGTCACTCATCAACATCAATCCTAATCATCACATCATAAACATACAAAATACATCTCATAAAAAATAAAAGCATAATCACCATAAACATTTGAATCATCACATATAAATCATCTAAATCACACACACACACACACACACACACACACACACACACACACACACACACACACACATCAATATATGTCAATATTTCTCACTTACATATATATATATATATATATATATATATATATATATATATATATCTCACATCAAGAACACATAGGTTGGTATCGAAATTAACTATACATTTATCTTCAACTAGAAACATATCATCACCCTAGAGTATCACTACCATTGGCCCCATCCCCACTTGTACCTATACCTATGCCTATGCTAGTAAATGTGCCTATGTTATTACCTATGCTTGTCCTAGGTAGAGGTCCTATTAGATGGTCTACTACCATAGCCTACTAACCTAGTGCTAAAAACACTAGTCCACCAACTAATATGATCAGATACTCACCCACCTTAGCTAATTAGGGCACTATGCTAACACAATTCCCTCATAATATCATATCTCTTATATAGCTACTAGATATCAAGCTTATGAAACAAAACTAAGAAGTGCTAATGCTACCCCACCTATCCATGATAGTGAGTCTCTCTCTTATGTAACTAAACCAAGTGAAACCCTTACCTGGTCCCTCTCCCTTATAACTATGGTGACCTACCCTTGCAAAATGGCCACCTATCCCTATAGACTGGTGACATGTGTCTAGGCCTAATCCCTCTCCACTATAAGTCCCCCAACTAACCTTAAAGTGTGGCAATATTCCCTTGTAATGTTGTAATCTGAGATTAGGCCATAGCTAATGCCACTACTACCTAAGGATCACCTTGTGTTGGTCCCTATATTGGATCGATGTCTATAATCCAATAATCCCCATGCCCTATCCAAAATTTGATGCTACATATCTACCCTGGAACCATGTAGGGTAATCAAATATAATACCTACATCATCTCTCTCTAATGGTTATCTCCTCATGATCTAAATCCTCCTATGGCTATGTCTTTGGTAATAAAAAATCTACATCCTCCCTCCTATACCATACATAATTAAGTGGAATACCCTACACAAGCCCAAACTATCTCCACACTCTCTTAAATGGGCTGCACTCTATCTCACCATCTTTCCTCCCAAACACCCATCTCCAAATATACAAGGCTAATGTATGATATCTATACCTACCCCATATAGTCCAAGTCTTATACAACCTCCAAACTATATCTCCAAGTGCTAAGCCCTCAAAGTCATCTCAAAACTAATCAATGTCCCTCATACCACAACTATCCCCTATCATCACCCCATTCCTCCTCCAATGATAAATTATGACTTTATAGTCTGTCAACAAGTAATCCTTTATAGGCAAGCCTAACAATCTCGACATCCATATGTGTTTGTATTCTTAACAATAGAGTGAAAACCCCACACTGATACCATAATGCCTATGTGATCTGAAGCACCAAAGTAAAACTTTGCATGTAATTTGTCCATCCCAAATAATAGATCCATAAACTCATCAATCTCCTTGCACTCTATATGATATATCACATCCCTTTAGATGGGTAACTGGGTGATCTTGTGTACATCTTCTAGTAGGATGTTCATCTCTTCGATTGATAATTAGAATGTGTTAATCACCAGGTCACATCTCTTGATGAGGGAAACTATCATCGCAACATCTCTAGGAAAACACTAGTAATAGTGCATCACTTCAAAACTAACCACCTCCATATGTCACTAGTCCTTTTTAGACATAATATCTTGTACATCCACAAAAATCTTAGGCACTCAATCTCATAGCTAGATCTACTCTTGAGCCTGCAACATAATCATATCTAGAATAAGGTGATAACTTATTCCTGTTTACATTTGCCAAGATATGATGACTATCAATCACTAATACACATACTAAAAATATTTTATCTATCCCTTTCCTACACCTATCTCTTAGAATGATAAATAATAATTTCAACCCTTTTCAGATTTCATGCCCTTGTCACCTACTTGATTCTAATTACTCTTATCACCTCAATCCTACCCTTCATCTCTTTTTAAATGGTTATTTAAACAATCACCTACCTCTTGTCTCTATCCAAGTGCCAAATATCTATACAAAGCCTCACCATAAGCTTGAGATATTCTTATTCTATCTCATCTATAACAATCTACACCTTGACAACATTTTTCCCCTAATCAATTGTTTACCTTTGTAATCATCCTACCCTACCCTGCATCTTTTCTTAGATGGATATTATATATATGAAAAAATTACCTACATATCATATCTAAATAAATACCTATTCTCTACATCTTATTAACCTACAAAACCTCAACCATTCCTCAAAACACTCAAACCATTCATCTATCCTGATCATCAACACACTATCTACATTTTTCATAAAGTGACCTATCTTCAATGGAAAATATTATTAAAAATCTACCATTTCTAAAATTTACAACAAACCTAACTATTATTTTTAAAAAATTAGCACAAGAAAAAAACCAAAATTTAAAAACCATTTGTAATATGACACAAATATAATATGATATCAATCAATTCATCAAACTTAAACCAACAGTTACCCCCCTCTCATTCCCTTTCCACAACAAAGTAACCTAATTTTAATAAAATTATATAAAAAATAAATACACTCCACCCTACTTACCCCTCTCTTTTTCCCAGCTAAAATACCCCCTTCATTGACCATTGATGGATCCCTCAAGCATTGATGGTCTTTTTGGGCATTTTTACCCCTTAGGTCGGCCGTCATCAATCAAGTCAACTACTAACAGTCACTATTAGTGACTGTTGGTCGTGAGCCTTAAACCCTCAACCTCATATAACCCTTGAAAACTCCCTCCTTCTCACACTATTTCTTCTACCACTTCTCTTACGACCACACTAGTGTACACTTTCCTACCCTTAACCCTATTTTCCCTCTTTTTCATAAAATTTCACAAAATCTAAACCCCAAAACCCTAGAAAACCAAAACCTATGACACCTTATACCCAAATAATATATAACTCCCATATAATCCCATGTATTTTATACATCCTAAATTATAATCCATACCAAATTTAAAATAAAACCTAACTCATTTTATGATCGATGATGATGTCTCAGCCTATGTCCAACTACCTGACCACATTCATCACCAATATCCATCTCAATTCTAATCAATCATAGTTACTAATGCCCTCTTGACACCTAAATACACTTCCAAAAGTCATGGGAAAATCTCATACCCAATGCTCACACAAGTACAAATCACTAAAGTTAATTTTCAAATAATGATAAACTTTCACTAGTTACCTTTTTACTACTAGTTTAGGGTTTTTACCCAACCATCGATAGTTATCTAACCATCGATAGTTCACCCTAACCATTGATGGTTAACCATAACCATCAATGGTTAGGGTTATACTTATTTTTCCCCATACTCATCACCTTTTTTTACCTAACTTGAATCTCATTGTACACCAAAGAGGGGTAACCCATTTCTTGCCACACCTTGACTTATTCAGGAGTAACCCTCTCCCCCAACCAACAAAAACTAAATTAGGCCTAAATTATATATTGGAACCACTATCTTTGAGACCATGTAGGAAATTTCCTCTTACCTAGTACATTAGGAGTCAGCTCAAATACTCCTTACCCACCCAACCATGCAACTTATTTCCCACATCCACCTTGATGTTGGGCCACTTTTTGAACCAACCTATTTGGATGCCTTGAGATGACATTGCTTTGGTCATGATTGACTTCCTTGATCAATTTTGACATCTTGAACTCTTGTATTTCATACCACCTTATATGTGACTGAACCATTTGTGTTTTTTCTTAGGAACACTTCTTACCCTAAATACTTGATCAAATACTGACCTTATCTAGGAAAATCGATGTGTGACCCGATCAACTATGACCAATATTGTGGACCAATTACCTCATCATTTATCCTATAACCCAAATTTATTATTATAAAAATTAGAAACTTTAGTCTTTTCATGATTTTTTCTCTCATGCTTAGTCACATTCTATGTGCATATTTACATTTCAACTACCTACACCTTTTAGTCACCAACATTGTGACCTCTATTTTACCTTTTATCAAACCATGACTTAATTTTAGTTTTACCTCATCACCTCCTAGTTTGAGGGGGAATAACCTCCTCCCATAATCAAGGTAATTATATCTTGATTGGTTAATAGTTCATTTTTGTTCTATGGCTTATTAACCTAGAGTTGCATAATAAAAAAGGGCAAAATGTAGACGCTCAAAAACATTCCCTTGACCAATTTTTGACGTCAAACTACCTTGGACTTATTATCAACCTTCATTTATCTATTCACCTAGTTAACTCACCCTTAAAATACATTTTCTATACTTTAACACTCATTAATGCACTTAGGACACCTTTTTAAAAAAAATTTAGAACATCAACTTAGAACCCATTTTCACCATTTTATGCTTACGGGTATAACCATTTATGGTCATCCTAATCATCAATAGTTAGGTATCCAAGCTTAAAAAATAATAACTTCTAGCTATAGGCAAGACATGAATGATCAAAACGGAAAATTTCCTGTGCACACCTTATAGCTTACCATCTCTTTAAATTAACATCTTTATCCTAGACCAACTTAGAAACTTCCTCCTCACTTAACAACTTTGGGATATAAATTTAGGGCTCTTGGAAGAGATGTGGAACCAAAAATTGCATCTAGGCTCTCTTATTTCCTTTGTGTAGGAATCTACGATCTCAAAAATATTTCCACATTACTTTTTAAGGATAGAGTACTATTATTTTGTCTAGTTTCATTAATCTTGTCATTGGCTTCCACTTTTCATCATACAAGTATTTTCCTCTTATTTTTATCATTTCCTTTCTCCACTAATTATTTCTATCTTGATTAGATCACTTACACATTATCCCTCACCTTAAAAACCCATATTTAACCTTTTACCCACTTCTTATTCTACCACCAAATCCATTTCAATACCCTACAAACTTTCACATTCAATCATCATCAATTGTTTTAACCATCACCAATTACATGAACCATCATCAATTACCTAACTATTGTTAGTCAAGATAACCATCATCAGCCAGCCTGACCACTGATGGTCACCTATCAAGGAAATTAATAGATTGCTATTACCTCTCATTTGATACCCAATCAAACCCTATATCTATTTCTAGCCTATCTATACACCCTACACATATCCTCTAGACCTTACCTTGATCCACGTATGAATGGTATTGACCTATTGTGTTATATTTTTAATGATTAGGTATGTTATTTATTTCTTCCATAAGAAATTATGTTCTTACCAAATAATCACCTTTCATTTCTATTATTATAACATTTTTATCATTAGGGGAGTGGATTGATAGCCATCCAATGGAGCTTTTGATTTTTGGATCTAGTGCATTACTAGGTAGTCCACCCTTCATACTCATCTAAAAAATAAGTTGGCTTAGTGTGGTATTATTTTAGGTAGTATTTCCTCACCAAAAATGAACTCCTAATTTATCACCTCTTTCCCATATACTACTTCATTTGAGGATGTCTTTAAAATCTTCTTAAGAGTAATTTGATCGGCCCATAGAGATATTTTGAGATGCATATGCCACTCCCACTATCAATTAGCATGCATACTCTTAATCAACCTTATGAGATTCTTATTGGTTCTTTTATCCAACCCATTCCCTTGTGGGTAGTAGTTGGATGATGTCTTCAAGAAAATGCCATTCTTGAGTGTAAATTTTGAAATCTTTGAACCAAGGAAGATCATGTGTGTGGGATATTACTAGCTGACTATGTTTTTGGATTTTTATCAAGTGGTGAGGAAATTCCATCAATGCCAATTCTTTATAGGAAAGTGAAAAAAATTAGCCATGCCATTGAATCCAATTGTAACTGATGAACCTTTCACATAGTATGGCTTAGATTTAATTGGGATGATAAATCCTATATCTTAGTGACTTTTTAGGAATAAGATCTTGTTAAGATAATTTAAAATTTGTGAGATAGTTTGAAGTACATTTTAATACCTTCAATGGTATCCTTCTACATGTTTGAAAGGTATTGCCTAGGAGATACCTTCAAGGTACCCTTGAAGGTAGCACAACACACTTCAAGGGTTCTCTTAGGAGATACATTGAACATGCATATTATTAGAATTTTATTTCAAGGTATCTCCTAAGAGATACCTTAAAGGGCCTTATAATACCTTCGAGGGGTTTCCTAGTATCTACCTTGAACATGTACATGATTGGAATTTTATTTCAAATTATCTCCTAAGAGATACCTTGAAGGGCCTTTTAATACCTTCAAGGGTAACCTTATACATGTTTTAAATTTATCTCCTAGGAAATACTATTAATGTACCCTTGAAGGTAATATAATTCCTTTCAAGGTATATTCTAAGAGATACCTTGAAGGGTCTTGTATTACCTTTAAGGGTTATCCTAGTAGATTCCTTAAACTTGCACATGATTAGAATTTTAGTTCCAACTATCTCCTATGGGATACCTTGAAAGGCATTGCAATACCCTCAATGTTTATTGTAAAGGTTATTATAAGGGATTTGATATAACCTTGGCATGTAGGGGATAATAAAGTTATGGATATATGAGTGAATGTGTAGAGATATTACGAAATAATAAATAAAACAAATTCTAAAGTGGAAATGCATTTTGTATTCATCAATGGTAAATTGATTATTTTAAGACTTGTTCAAACACTGATTCACAAGGCATGTCATGATTGTAACTTGTGATCTAAAGAATTTAATCTGAAAGAGGCAATGTTATTATATGATAACAAGTCTAAATCATTTCCAAGGAAGATGCATAGTATATGGATAGGACCCTAAATTATTCAAGAAGTCTCATAACAAGGTACCATTGTGATAAAATATTTGTAGGGCACCATATTTATAGGATATATAAATGGTTGTAGACTTAAGCCTTATCACCTTTAATATGACATCATAACATTTGAGAATAGAAAATGACTAAAGGCCAAATCCTTAAGAATAACATTTGAAAAAAATATCTGAACAGATCCTCCAAATTTAATTTTTGATATCAAAATCTCAAAAAAAACCAAGTCTTTTAAAATAATGTTTGAATAAAATATCTGACAAATAAGTGTGATCAAAATCCTTAAAGCTCAAATTTTCTAAAAATAAGTTCCAAACAAAAACCTTGAATCAAAATGTTTCCAAAAAGAAGGTTCCAAGAAAAAATTCCAATAAAACAAGTCCCAAACACTTTACCCAATGAATAAAATTCCAAACTTAATGTCTAAATAAAATAGTTCTAAATAAAACCATGTCCTAAAACTTGCATAATACAACTTATTAAATGCATTTATTAAGTTAGTCTAAAATATAAACATCATTTTTTGTACATTAATGAAGAAGGAGATTAAGGATAAATATGGTAAAAAAGGTACATATAGCTCTAATTAAGTCTAAAAAAGTGGCAATGATAGGATAATTATGGCAAAAAGATCACTAATGGTCATGCCAAACCATTAATGATATGGAATTTGGAAATATTGCATCTTGTTTGAGGTAGATCAAGTTGGGGCACTATAGGTGGATTTATTAAATAAAGTGGCTACATGAAGTGACATAGGGTCACATCAAACACATACTATGGGGTAATTTAAAGATTTGGGAGAAAAAAAGGTCACTATCAAAGCCAAAATCTTAAAGATGAGGAAGAACACTTGTGTGTAGGTAGTCAAAGAATTTATAGAAGTTGGCAAGAGTAAATTATATATTAAAAGCCATAAAATGAAGGGGATGAATAGATCCAAAACATTACAAAATTTTATGAATAATATTATTCTCCTATCTACTCTGGATATACTCCCATGCCAAAAAATTGAGACCTAGATTTTATTAAAACAAAGCAATCAAAAAGTATAGATTATAGGCTTAGTCATGGCTAAGAGCAAGTTGTTAATACTACTCATAGATGTGTAGAATGTGGAAATAAGTATTGGGATAGGAATTTGAAAAGACAAATTCAATGAATTGAATCCCTTTGGCTTTGTGGAAACAACTGAAGTTACTCTCTTTGCCCCATCAACACAACTAGGTGTACAAGTAGGAGCTCTTGTACTTCAACATCCAATTCAAGGTTCTAATGCCAAAAAGTTAATCAAGTTACCTACATTATGGAAAATAGATGAGTTCATTCATACCTTGTTAAGAACATACAACCATGGGGATATTCATTTGTCTAGAGATATCACTATTTATATTAATGTTCAAACCATGGCAAGAACCATAGGCCTACCAAATTATGTAAAATCCTTATTGCCATATAAATAAACTAAACCACCAATTCATTCATTTGTTTGAGATAATTTTCCCACTAGGGAAGGTATAGGAACTCAAATTGACTCCATTGAGGATGTTGTAATGTGCATTTTGGTAAAGTATATTACAAAGAGGTTTTGATAGACAATGAAGTAGGACAAACAAGTAATAAAATGAATAATTGAAATTTTGTATCACATGATACACATAAATAATAACTTCAATTAGATTAAGTTTATTACATTTGAGATTAACACTAATATTGACAAGGTATTTATAGGTATATCACAAAATTTTGAATACTAGTTTTTGGTTTTATTGTTATGCTTCACCCAACGGGAGTCCCTACTAGGCCAAGTTAATGTTACTATAGATTTTTGGACTACTACTTCCCTTGTAAGCATCACTTAGACTAAGACAAGGCAATATTATGAGTAACTAGGTTTGTTTAACACATGGTGGTTTGAGGCTATATCTTTGATCATGTCACACCCTTAAATTCCACAAGATGTCATGTAATATTTAAGATAACATGCATTAGTAACCAAGTTGTACAATGGTATTCAAATAAAGTTTCATGAGTTGGCCATGCTAACTATAACTCTAATTCCCTTTTTCATCATAATGGTTGAAGCACAAGCCAAAGTATGGAGGCATAGAGCCCTAGCCATGACATCAATGCAAACTATTTGAACCATTCCTTCATGTGCACAACAACATGGGTAAGGGAAAGAATATTGTAGCTATTTTCATAACCATAGGCCTCACCATAATAGTCCATAACTCCCCCACAATAATAAAAAATCAAATGAAAGGGAATTGGATAGATAGCCTTACTATGACTAGCCAACAAGAGATCAAGGCAAATCAAGTCTTGGTTAGACAACCCACATGTACTAAGGATAGCTTGTGAGTATGATATTGTAATGTTGGGGGTTAATGAATATGAATTTATTCATTATGTGAATGAAGACATTAGCCAAAAGGTATACAATAAGGGGGAGGAGAAGGATTTTTTTTAAAGTATTGTGTGCTTTCCAAGTGTGGAATAAGGTAAGAAGTGACCATTTGGTCGATATTACACAATCCCCTCACTTTATTATTATGAATACTATAGGTCAAGAAAAAGTTAAGCTCAAACTTGTGCCAATTTTTTTCCAAAAAGATATAAAAGTTAGTTCATTGTCTCTGTATATTTTATATGTACCAAAAGAAGGGAGCTTGGTATGACCATTGATTCACAATGTATTCATCATTAGGTGAGGCCTTTAACCACCATAAAATAAGGGATCACAAAGAGGTAGTATGAAAGTATGAAGATGTGAAAGCTATGTAGATACAAAAGAAAATATAAAAATAAGAATGAGATAAATATGCTAAGTAATAGTGGTAGAAGGATGAGAAAGACAAGTATAAGGTAGAGGTGCAAGATACCAAGGAAAAAGTTGAGGTTGTTGCCAAAGCTAAAATAGAGGTTGATGTTGAAGCTAAAATTGAGAGAAATGCCAAGGCTTAGGAGGCAACCCAAATTTAATTTGAGGCCACAACCAAGGATCAAGCTCAGAAAAAGTTAGAAGCATAACATGCAAAGTTAAATACTACAAAATAAAAGGAAGCTATGGAAAAGGTAAAAGTAGAACACACAACATACTACAAAGATACAACCTAATAAGGTACACCAAAGGAGACTTCATTGTCAAATCCTCTCTCCTTTACCTAATGGTTGTGGGATGTCCCTACCACATCATCTCATCACAACACTTTCTTGATTTTATTGGCTCAATTTACTCAATCTCCTACCATAGTTTGAATGGCATCCATCATGTTTTCTTCCAATTTCATGGAAATGTCTTTAGATTTTTCAAAACTTTCACTATCTAAGTAAATTGAAGGAGTAGATGCATTCTAAAAATCCATTGCACAAAAGGATTCAGACTTGGAACATATTATTTTTTTATTACACAAGGACAAAGTGGAAGCACAAAATCAAAATGCTAAGGCAAGGTAGCCCATCAATGTCACTTGTTCTGGTTTGGTTGTGTAAGTCCTTGGTGATCAAGTAATGTTTGATGACAAATAACTCACTATGTTGTTGACTCAGCTAACAAAGGATTGGGTGAGCACATATAAACTATGCACCCAAGGGAAAGTTATCCATGCTAAAATGGAAGGAATTTTTGAATTATTAGATGAATATGCATAGGCCCTAGATATGGTTGTACATCAGGATAAGTAGATTGCATAACGATTGCTTGATTGCTAGTGGTACCTTGTCAAATCCTTGGCTTCTGCTAAACTAAAGTTTTTAATGGTAGATAAAGCTAAATCTATAATTAATGACCAAATGGTTATTGAAGAAACACTAAATAATGCATTTTAATAGTTTTTAGATGCTAGGGATACCATGATGAAGAAGCTCCAAGTCTTATAGAATGAGATAATGCGAAACACATTTGAAGCTATTCAATCCCAAAGGACTATAGATAGGTTGGATGATATTATTTCAGGTATCTAGCTCAAGCTATCAAATGTTAGACACTTCCTTATCATAATAGAATAATAAGATGTGCATAATTTTATGGTCATTTAGATTCCACTATGCATTTTTCTTACCATGGTGCAAGAAGTACTTGATAATCAAAAAATGCTCAAGAAGGAACTCTCAGAAGTTAAACTAGCTATTGTTCATATCATAGATGAACCTAATTTTATTCCACTATAATAACTCCAATAAATTTTTTAGAAGAGAAAATTGGATACAAAGGTGCAATCTAGGAAGCCATAACCTACATAGTCACCTAGCCAAACTTGGGCACCACTTCCATAGTAGGTAAATGAGAAGTTCAAATTTTGTAGTTTAAGAAAAAAATTATACTTTTAAAGATAGTCATAAGCATTTAGAGTGGGGCTAGGTTGGTTGAATACCCCTAACCTAGACAACCACTTGGTTAAGCTAGTCTATGAAAAACAAGGGTGGTAGGGAAGTATACTACTTAGTTAAAAAACCAAAAGGGTAGCTAAGTAGTGTGCTAGGGGTTTAAATAGGTAAATGGCACTAGAAGCAATTACTTCCACTTTCATGAAAGGCTAATATTTTCCATCTTTAGCTGAGATCAGAGTTTAGATTTTGTCTCAAGATAAAACAATAGTTAAAGTTTTGAAAAGTGTTAGACATGGAGTAGGGCCTTGCAAAATTTAAATTCTATAATTTATTGACATATGTGCATAGGGTATCATTTTTTCATCTATGTTATCTTTTGTATGTCTTTGACCTTGTTAGCCAAGTGATAGATATAAGAATTACATGACTCTCTTATTTTTGTATGTCAGAAAGCTATAATGTGAAGAAATAGAGCCATGTAAAAAGATATATATATATATAGTGCTCTGATGTAGTATAAGATTATTTTGATGTGTGATAGAGATTAATAGACTAGCTCTATTATGGTTTTCTTAAGATTGTTTTACATATGCCTAGTATGAAATGTTTACTCTATTTTTCTCTAACTTGTTCTATCCTGTATTATGTTGTTTATGTTCCAGAATTATTAGTGCCATTTTAGTTAATCTTTACATTTTTTGTGGTGCATAAAATTGAAGATTCTATAAATTCACTCATGCTATTATGATTTTATTCCACTTCTTACTATGTAATCTATCCTTGTAATTTACATGTTCTAGAGAATTTTTGATAAAATATGATAGCATTCCTTCAAAATGAACATAATTAGAATTTTATTTCAAGATATATTTGAGGAGATACCATGAAGGGATTTTTATTACCATTGAGTGTACCCTAATTCATTTTTGAAAGGTATAAATTATCTCATAAGAGATGATTTCAAACATGCATTAGGGTACCCTTGAAGGTAATACAAGGTCCTTTAAGGTATATTCTAAGATATACCTTGAAAAATATTGTAGTACCTTCAATGGGTATCCTAGTAGATACCTTGAAAATGCACATGATTGGAATTGTCTTTCAAGATGTCTCTTATTAGATACATTAGAGGGCCTTGTAATACCTCAATGGTACATTTAGGTATGTTTGAAATGTATCTATTAGGAGATACCTTCAAGGTAAACATGAAGGTACTAAAATACCTTTCAAGGTATATTCCAGTATATACCTTGAAGGTTCTTGTATTACCTTCAAGGGTTTTCTTATTAGATAGAGATATCTTAGAGTGCCTTATAATAACCTCAAGGATACCTTTATATATGTTTGAAAGGTATCTCTTAGGAGATAACTTCAAGGTGGATATAAATACCTTAGAGGGCCTTGTAGTGCCTTTAAGGATACCTTTATGCATGTTTGAAAGACATATCTTGGGAGATACCCCCAAGGTGGCCTTGAAGGAACTACAATGCCCTACAAGGTATCTTCTAGGAGATATCTTGAAGGGTCTTATAACACCTTCAAGGGTTTTATTAGTAGATAGAGATACCTTGGAGGGCCTTGTAATACATTAGAGGATAACTTTGTACATGTTTGAAAGGTACCTCTTAGGAGATAACTTCAAGGTAGCCTTGAAGTTACTACAATAGCCTTCAAGGTATCTTTTAGGTACAATAGTATCTACTAGGATAACTCTTTAAGATATTACAATACCCTTCAAGGTATCTCCTAAGAGATACCTTGAAGGGTATTGTAATATCTTAAAGAGTTATCCTAGTAGATACTATTGTACCTAACATCCCTCTTTTCTTATTTAATAAATGGGGACTCACTTTTGAATTTTGTCCTTGTTTATTGAACCTTTCTTATATTTGTCTGAGCAAAGTTATAATCAAATTTCTCTTTAGCCTTTATAGTTAAAAGAACAAATCATGTTATTATAGATTTTATGGACTAGCTTTATTAATGTACATGATTGGAATTTTCTTTCAAGGTATCTACTAGGAGATACCTCAAAGGGACATGGAATACCTTCCATGTTGTTTTTAAAGGTCCTTGAAAGGGATTTGATATAACCATGTCACCTTTTTATTTGGCAAGAACCTTAATGCCAACTTAGCTTTAAGTGATACCTTTAAGGTATCCTTGAAGGTAATATAATTCCATTCAAGGTATATTTTAGAAAATAACTTGAAGGATCTTCTAGTAGCTTCAAGGGTTATCCTAGTAGATAGAGATACCTTGAAGGGCCCTGTAATACCTTCAAGGATACCTTTATGGATGTTTGAAAGGTATCTCTTAAGAGATATCTTTAAGGTAGCCTTAAAGGTACAATAATGAACTTCAAGGTATCGGCTAAGAGATACCTTGAAGGTTCTTGTAGTACCTTCAAGATTTCTCCTAGTAGATACCTTAAACATGTACATGATTAGAATTTTCTTTCAAAGTATCCTTTAGGCGATTACCTTAAAGGGCCTTGTAGTACTTTCAAAGGGTCTCCTTATTGATACCTTGAACATGCACACAAAGTGGAATTTTATTTCTAAGTACTTATTAAGATATAACTTAAACATACACATGATTAGAGTTTTTATTTCAAGGTATCTCTTAAGAGATACATTGAACATGCAAATGATTGGAATTTTCTTTTGAGGTATCTCCTAGGAAATACCTTGAACATGCACATGATTAGAATTTTATTTCAAGGTATCTCCTAAGATATTCCTCAAAGGGACTTGAAATACCTTCTATGTTGATTTAAAATGTCTTTATAAGGGATTTGATATAACTATGGCACCTTTTTATTTGGCAAGAACACTGATGTACATGATTGGAATTTTATTTCAAAGTATCACCTAGGAGATACCTAAAACATGCACATGGTTGGAATTTTATTTCAAGGTACTCCTAAGAGATACCTTGAAGGGCCTTGGAATACCTTCCATTTTGACTGTAAATGTCCTTTCAATGGATTTAATATAACTATGATACCTTTTTATTTGGCAAGAACCCTGATGCCAACTTTGATTACCTATGAGAATGACACATGGCACTCCTACAACCAATAAAAATTAGAGGTCCCTTCTTAAAAGTTCACCATGAATATAAATATGCCATGTGGCATAGTACAAAAAAAGTAATCACACTAAGTTGCATTTCAAGAGCCATTAAGAGCAATCACAAGGTGCCACATGTCAAAAGACTAAAATTTTAACTTTAAAGCTAAAATTAATGGTGAATCAATGGCAAATTAGTGTTAAATTTGAATTATAATTCAATTTAATGTAAAAATAAATAGATTGAAGATATGAAAACTTGAAAAATTCACCATTAATGAGGTACAAACCATAATTTCCATCAAACCTAAAATTAATTAAAGTAATATTTTAAAGTCCATTCAACTTAGTTATTTTAACCTACATTTGCATTTAAAGATCTAAGTGTTTTATTTCACTACCATTTGCATCCCCAATTCAATCAAGCTTGATATCTTCATATATTTCACCTGATTACCATTATTGGAGCTCAAACATTGCAGAGATTTACAAGAATATGTTAGTTACTATTCAAGATATCATAAAAATGGAATAGACAAGATCTTCTACTTTGGGTAAGAGTGTTGTATTTGGAAATGATAATTTCCTATTTTAATACAGTAATTTAGTTATGTTCAAGGACACATAGTTCATCCTTGAGGCCATAGACTCAAGGAAGATGCATTACAACAACATCTATTATAATGTTGAAGGATATAGGGATTTTGATGAAACTGAGACCATGATCCACATTATTTAATTTTCTATAGACATTATTTTAATATAAACTAATGATCTCCATAAGGACACAACCAAATGAGAAGTCATGTCATGTGCTTTCCTAGTATATGGTATCGTCAATAATTTGATATGTGAAGATGGATTGCTCAAGTTAATGAACCAAGAACTTCCCATTGCCTTCATTGTAGGGCCCATATTTGAAAGACATTATCACCTACCCCTACCATAGTTGGACTACAACTACAACATCATTGATAAATAGTACAAGGCACACAAACAAGATACAGTCTTAGATTCATGGGTAACAAACCCAACTATAGTGGTCCTCATGGATGACCAAGGGAATATACCAAATCACTAGTTCAAAAAGGAATTTAGGTTTGGCCTCACCCAACTAAATATAATATTCAAAAATACACACATTATGTATATATAAGAGATATCCCACTATTGAAAATAATTCTAGAGCATCAACTGATCCCCCCACTTGGGGATATTATTAACAACAATCTAGTCACTATTATGAATGGAACTTACAAGAATGGCACTCCATTAATACATGATGAACTACCTATTAGATGCCATCTATGAAACTACCTAATTAGGTTATAACTCATGGTCTCCTACACAAGATACATTTGTGCCCCAAACATACTCAATGATGCACATTCACTACTTTAGGAACCACATCAAGAGAATTATATAAGATTTATACCCTCATGTCTATAAATCAATCATTGAGTGTAAAATTTTAAGGGTTCCTTCAAAGGTTAAATAGACATTAAAAGAATTAAGAAAGTTTTAGCTATATCTAGATTACATAATTATCTGGATGGAAGGGATAATGATGGCTCCCCTTATATTTCTAAGGTATGTCTTGATGAAGCTAGTTAAGGAGGAGATGGCCTATCAACTACTCCTTACAATTTGGGGAGAACTAAAATCATAAAGTGGTAGGATATTATAGTAACTACAAGGTATAAAAACTCATATATATTGCCTAAGGATGATTTTAGGGCATGGGACCCAAACAATGTCATAATGAGGCACATCTTAAAATTCAAAAAGGATGTGGATATGTAACATAAACACTAATAAAAGGTACATGAATTTATTTATAGGGATGTATTAAATGATGAGGTAGTGTTACAAGGAATAATATCAATCTAAAAATGAAGTTTGGTAGTGAGAAGAGGAAATAGGATATTGTGAAGCCCCATCTCCATCCAACTCATGGGAGCATATTCAATGCTGACTATGATGAAGCACAAGAGGAGGTGAAAGATAATTTTCATCTCATTAGTAATAATCCATGTACACCTCCAATGTAAGATACTCCAAGCAAACAAATCTTACCTCCAAGCTCTAATCAAGGGGAATCTTATAGCCAACCTGGTCCCTCTCAAGGTCCTATACTTGTTTGTAGATTTGCTAAGGAAGCTACCATATAAATATTGGATCAACTAGATCCATATGTCATTGATCTCAAGGAATTGAGTTCTCAATGAAGGAACTGAAGAGATTAGTTGGGAGGATTATAGTTAAATTTTATATAAGGAATTATTCTCTTAGAACTACCATGATAGGAGTAGTACTTCCTTCATCTCCCATTGTAAGTACTACATCATTTCCTTCCTTACCAGTTGTTAATACAATTATAACTACTCTTACTTCTATTACTACTCATGCTCCCATGTTTACATCCCCTACCATTTCTTCCTTTAGGGACACCATACCCCAATTCATCTCCCATGCCACTACCACTATTACACCTCCATCCAATTCCCAAATCACAAGTTATAACTAAGCTATAGGTTCCACCCCTTCTTAGGTAGCCATAACTAGTGCATCACTTGCCCTTGGCTCCCTTACATCTACTAGGCTATTGAGGCCCATCTCAAAGATGTTCCCATTATATAAGATAATTAACCTCACCATGGATGTTAAAATTATTAGGCATTCAAAATTTCCTTCATTCATTCTTGACATGGACATTACCAAGTCCCTATTTGACTCACTTGGGTAATTGAACCCAACTAATTTGTACATCCCTCCAAAAGCTTTGGTTTCCTCCTCTACCCAAGTACTTCCATTATAGCTAGCTCCCACATGGCTAACATCTAATACTACAAAAAATTGAGTGAGGGAAATCATACATGTAGAAGGCAGGAAAGACCTTAGGTGGCCTCCTCAACACCTCTAATTGCGATGAGGTTTGATGCAGTTACAAGCACTATGAAGAGGGTCATTAAAATATAGGTTAAAAATCCATAATAAAACATAGTTGTTATGCATGAGAGTGAAGATCCTCTTTTTAATTTGATGAGGAAAATGAAATCTATCCCTAGAGAGGTGAAAGAATATGTACAGGACCCAATATCCTCAATTCAAGCATAGGTAGACTTTATAATTTCCATGATGAAGGGGATGTAATAGGAACTAAAAAGACTGAATGAGAAAACATTGTTGGTTGTGCCAAAAAACACTCTAACTTCAATAATAAATGATGGCATTAATGTCTTAAAATTATATAAAGTGATGAATAAGAGACATGAAGATGGAATTTAGAAATCTAGAGTGGTCATGAAACTTGACAAAAAGCTTACACTCTATTACACCAAGCTAGCAAACTTGGCTAGAGTTAATCAAAGTAATAAATTCCTTGACCTCAACATTTTTCCATTTGAATAAATTATTCCTAAATAAACCATCCTCATTAATTGGAAGAGGATTTTTAAGACATGATTTGATAAAATCAAGGATGAAAATACATCCTTAGGGAAATTGAATTCAAAATCACCTTGTTGTTGTAAGATTCCATGGTCACTAAAGTGACCAAACCTAGTGGCTCCTTCATGGATGAAAAAAATAATAGAGCATAAATGAAGGAATTTATGGCTAAAGTATATTAGGATACAAAAAATGCAAAGATAGATGTTGAGGTAATAGGAATTGTGGCATTTTCCAATCAAAAGTTATAAAAGTTGGATGCAATTGAGGAGGCACTAAGACTAGTACTCACAAAGCATGACAGGCTCATCTAAGAGATACAAGACTTATTTCAACCTATGTTCCTAGACATAACTCATATATAACAATACTAATTGTCTTGTTCATAGGTATGGACCAATGAAGAAGTATAGAAGAAGAAAAGACAAGAACAATAATAGCATCAAGCTAACTAGTAACCACCTCTAGGCCCTTAGAGAATATTTTGTTCCATCTTGTAAATTCAAATGAATAATATTACTTTGTAATGTATCTATTTTAACTTATATTTTCACCATTTTATGATATTTCTTAGCTCTCCTCATCTAAGTGGCACACTTGAAACACCTCTAGGCTTGTGGGTAGCCTAAGGATGAGGTGAATCTCTAGATAGGGCTAGCTCCCTTGATGTACCACTTTGGATCACTACTGCACCTAAAATTTGGGGGTGGGGGTGGGAAAGGGAGAGATAAAATTGAAATAAAACTAGCTTAAGGGAGGTGATACACTAAATAAGTTGATAACTTCCAACCAATTGTATGTTACACATGAAACCAAGAGACTAACCAAACATATGCTTCTCTAATTTGTATCTTCTCACATCAATATTACAGTATGAGGTTATGGATGAATGTTTAGGCTAGGAGTACTAGATAAAAGGACTTGAATGGAACTATTTTATGTACTAACTCAATCAAATTTGACACTTCCTATAGTACTTCACATACCCTACAAGAAGAAGCTTTCTAGCTATAAATAAGTGAGATAATAAAACAACATGCTAAGGAAACAAGAGTTATCACTAAGAAAAATCAATAATAAAAGTAAAAAAACTATGAAAAATTATGGAAGAGGTAAAAATAAATAGTATTATTGATAACATGGTATGCAAATTAGTAGGGATTTTCCATACTCAAGTGGAATATGAGTTACAAAAGCCAAAATGGCTAGTTCTTATAGAACTTGAGAGACAGAGGAGAAGAGAGAAGTAAAAGGATCATAAGGATAATTTTAAATATGATAAAATGAGTTAAGTTTTCATGGTAAGAGAGTTTTAAATGAACCATGCAAGGTTAGGAAGTACAAGTGTCCATACAAGGCATAAAACTCATGAAAAGTGGCATGAAGCTCCTTGTTTTGGCTTAGAAAACTACCTTCATCATCCACATATATTTGAACATGTCAAAAATAACTAGGAATAGGTATGACTATTGGAATTATATGTAATTATTTCATACCTACCTTTCCATGCATTGGTTATATTCATTATCATCTAGCATCAAAATGAGCTATCACCATTTGCAGTCAAAAAAACTCTTCCTTCATGCACACTTGGCCTTAAAAAGGGCATTATTTTTCCATTAAAATATATTTTAGGGAGTTAATGACATGTTTAAATACACTCCATGTACTTATATTTATTAGGCACACCTTAAAATCATCTCACTCAAAAGTTTTCCACCCTTATCACTAGCTTGGCCACTACACCAATTTTCACTAGCTAAGATGAAGTAGTTGATTGAGGAACTTAGGAGTTATTACCAAGAATTAAATTAATGTATTGGGTTATCTTAAGTACTATGTTCCCTTTTATTTGATTGACATCTCTTGGAACCTCTTGGAACTTGCAAAATACACAAAATAGTAAAAAAAAAATCAATTTTTTACCTTGTCTATATAGTTAAAGCAGTGAAAAAATTAATGGGGGAATACCTTTAAGATTATTATACAACCTAAAACAACTTTCATTTTAATTTTAGTCCATTTGGATTCATCTCCAACTTTATTTCTCTAATCAAGTCCTTGTAAGTGTTTAACAAGGGGTTTTGATAATTTTAACCTATTAAGATTTGTTCATAAATATTTCAAATTAAAATATAAAATTAATGAAAAAAAGAGAGTTTATTATGACCATATATAACTCCTCCAAGATTCCTAGGTTCCCATGTAAAACTTCAAGAGAGATATGAGCACTCAAATTGCTTATTCAAGCTTGTTTCTTCATTTACACAGGTGTGAGGTTGTCTTGAGCCGAAAATTCTCTCTATTTATGATTAACCTACATACCAATAGATTTAACACATGTTTTATGACCCAAAAAACATTCTTTACTAGGTTATAATACTCACCTCATGTGAAAAGTAAAAATAATTCCCCATCTGGCTTTTAGGACTACCCATGCCTAGTAGGCATGTCTATACCTTAAAGACCAAAATGGATTGTCCTAAATGTGTTTGAAATACAAAAGATTTAACACCTCTAAAATTAATTTAAAAACTTTTCCTATTCCATTGGAACCCACTACTAAGGTTGGAAGTGTCATTGGTCTACCATTTGGCTTTAGGCTAAAACCCTACCCAATGGGCCTGCTTACAAACTTGATGGTCCAGGATACCTTCTAAGATTCATAATTTATTTATTGGTATTTAATTTTTTCATATGTTTTATACATCCTCCTAAACCTCATATAAATTTCCACTTATTTCCTTGGATCACCCTTCATCCCCTTTTCCCCAAAACCTACCAATTTACAATTAAGGGGAGTGCCCTTTATTTGAGACAAAATAGAGGGCACTTCCCCTATTTTATCAAAAATATTTAATGTTAGATAATAATCCCAAAGTCATAAATACACTATAAAAAAAAATTCCCTTTAATATGTCAATATACCCCTTAACTTTTTGAAATTCCAAGGTAGACTTGTGGAGAGCAAACTATGTATGCAAGGTTTTCTTATGTGGATTGTAGGTACTTGATTAGGGTCTTTCCTTTTATTTATATCAATTATGAGGGTATAATAAGATATTTAAAAAATAATAAGGATGTTAAAGATGATATAAAACCTTCATAATCTATTATTTCATCTTTAAACATTTCCTTACTCAGTCAAGTTTGATTGGTAAGCTAACCCTACTTATAGGTCTTTCCCTACCTAGAGGTATGATTTCATAATTTAGCTTGAATTAAATGATTATAAGGAAATTTATAATATAAAAATATAATTGAAACTATCTTGACCCTATTTTCTCATCCTTATCACTCCCACACTCTCAATCACCAAGCTTACTCACTATCTGACTCAATTACAACAAATTATGTTTTTTGCCTTGGAAGGGGCCACTTGTAGATGCATGATTGATTGTTTTGGGATTTATAAAATGTATAATTTTTTTTTATTCATTTAAGGTAATTTTTATTGGTTTTTACCTATTTATTCATATTCATTATGCTAGACTTCATCCAAACAATGTCTCTTTACTTCTTGCTTGTGTCACATTCAACTATAGTTGATTGTGTTATGGCAAGATGGAGTCTCATGGGTGTTTGTTTCTCTTGGAGATTTTTATATACCCTTATAAACCATTTTAAGACCTAAATAAGCACTATGTATTTATTTTTTATGAGATTTATGAGACCATCAATCCCAAGCTCATTTTGAGACCTCTATGAGCTTCTATAGATAGGTTATAGATGAATGACTTGTAGGTGTTATGAGCTTTAAAAACCAAAATTTTTTATTATTAAGATACATAAATAATTTGATTAATATTAAAATAAATTTTTATACTATTAAACATGCATAACACTCATACATTTCATGAAGGAAACACCTTCTTAGCTTGGACCTTATGTTGGTTATAAGTGGTCTTTTCTTGGTCATTCTATACCGATAGATGAGCATTTGACCATGGAATTACACTTTAGGATTATTACAAGTAATTTATGTGATTTCAATTTTTTTTATTAATCTTAAAAAATAGTGTCATGGTTTATATTATCAAATTGGAAGATAAGGTTTCCCAAAGATTCAAAACCCTATAGGTCTCACTGCTCAAAACTAGTGTATAAAAGTACAACTTTAGGCTCTTAAGATTCCACCTTAAATTAGTGATCTACCATAAATATTTTGTGTATTCAATATCATTTATATAGGATATAATATGATCCTAATATTATACATCATAAGTTCTTATAACATTGTCATATGACTTTATCAAAATGGCCTTAGGCCCCTGTTTTGCATTTTTAAGAGAAAAGAGCCCTAGACTCAATCATTTTGTGTTTGAGGTTGATCCATATTTTAATTTTTTATTAAAACTATAAAAAAATATTTTAATTATTTAATAAATGTTATAAATCTAATGAGTTTCTCACTCCATGCCTCAACACTCCATATGAGCACCTTAGCTCTCTGTTAAGCCACCTACATGTAGGTGGGCATTTTCAAGGTACATGTAGTAACTATGAGGATTGGGTACTATGCATTATGTTTGGAATTTAATGAGTTTTATTAAAATATAAAACATGACAAAATAGACTCATTTCATACTCAATAACCTAGCTTAGTCTAATAACTCCTCAACATGACATTCTTCATGAGGACACCTATAGGTAACATTCTCATATATGTAGGCAGTGAAGAGGAGTATGGGTAGTGGTATTTATTTTAAATATTAAATGAATATTAATCCTATTCCAATACATAAAAAAATATTTTAAAAAGCCTTTAATTTATTCAAATATTTGTTTTCCTAATTTCCACATGATTTTCATTTTCCAAGCACTTGTAGGTGCACTTTCATGGCAAACTATGTGCTTGTGTGGTATATGACTATAATTCATGGAATTTTGCTTTGGATAATGAACCTTAAATGAAATGATATTTATAAAACACATTGGAAACATGATAATAAACTTATCACAACCCCCTAAATCCTTTGTTAAAGCATGAAAATCCTAAACAATGCTCAAAACTACCTGTAACATAATAAAGTGATTCCTTATACAACTTAAGATGATTTACATATAAATACACCTTTAAATGATAAAATAAACATGGATATAACTATATGAGGAATTGAACATACTAAAAAATCAATATTACCAACTAGATTGTATAGAAATGACCAAACCAAAACAAAACTAGTAGGGTGGATAGATTAGTAAGTAGAAAACATAGTCAACTTCATGAGGATGGTTCATAAATTACATGACATAATTTTTAAAATATTTTTATGTAAATTAATCTCTCTAAGTTTAATTTCTTTGCACAAAGTATTTTGGCTTAGAAGCTCCCTTACTGGTTGTACCAAGTACAAACCTAAAGACTAGTTTTGTGTGTTTAGAAGGGTGATAAAGGAGCAAAATTGTTTTATCTCAAAAATGGAACTTATAGAGAATTTAAAATGTGTATTTTAGCTTAAGGAAGCTAAAGAGACATTTTAGGATCTTATTCCATGTGGCATACTTCCCCATGGGTTGTATAAGTGCCAAACTCTCATCTTTTCCCAAGAAAAATGCTCTTTCTTCTAAAGAACAAGCCACTTTCAATTATGAATAGTTAATTAATGCATAATATCACACATGACACTTGACATCACCCTTATTACACCTTCACACTTCCCTCGGATATCATACAACTCATTTAATGCTCTATTTTGACCCCCAAATGACTCAAAATGATATAAGGACTAAAAAGACTAATGACTAAGGATAATATAACATGAAATCACACTAAATGACATATAATACACCTTTATAAATAATATATTAGACCTCAAACACCTAAAAATTAAGTTTTAACCCATAATGGTTCCAATTTGATCTATAGGGTCAAATGTGGTCGACAAATTAGTGTCTCATAGGGGTAGCATGCCTGCTATACTAATTAGACCAGTAACCTTATCAATCTATTAAGATTAGGGAGTCATCTGATGTCTAAAACAAATAAGGATACCCTTGATCATTGACCACAATATTTGATCAAGACAAGACCACTTGACTACCTCAACCACACAAAACAAAGGACACACATGAAGCAAATCAAACACACTAACAAGACACAAATATGCTCAAAACACATAGTAAAAATAGGAAGCAAACAATTATAAAAATAATAATTAATCATACCTCCCTTTTTAAGATAAAAAGGAAAGTTTCTTACATCTCCTTCTTCATGAGATGAATCATGGTGCCAAACATGTTGTTATTGATAGATACGACCTATTTCTTGGCACTACATTTGATCTGATCTCAAGTAGATTATCCTCAAATACATCTCCAATGTAAAATTATTCCTCTTATCCTTGGACCCATACCTCATATTGATGCCTACTCTTCAACTCATATTTAACTTTCATTTTCTTTGTGCGCATGGTTTCAAGAGGAATGGTTTCTTGTTTCTTAGATTATTGAGGCCAATAGAAACTTGTTTTTCCCTCCAAAGGATGATACAAACTTTTCTCTTTCTCATATATGACATTTTGAACAATTTAATCTTACTTATCGTCACTTGCAATCATCTCTAAGGAAGTTATATACCCCTTAAGAGATTTAAAATCATTGAAAATATCTTTAAAATACTACCACAAGTCCTAATCTTCTCTTCGATTAGCATCATGAAGGGGAAAAATAAGAGAAGCTTCTTCATCCTCTTCTTTAGAATCCAAAAGGACTTTATCCAAGGTTTCTTCTTTAACAAAAGGAAGGTATTATTCATCATCAACTAAATAAGAAGACTCAACATAAAGAATCACCTCTTCTTTAGCACTTAGGTTCTATAGAAGGATCTCAAACTATATCTCAGCTATCATAATATGATCTTGCTTTTCAAGGGCTGCAACATTTTCCATCTCCTTTTCCTTCTTGGTGATGCAAAGATTAGGTGTCTTTAAATCTAGTGACCTAGCCCATTGCCAAGGAGCTACACTTTCTTCAAGCAAGAGTTTTGAATTCTCCTCAACTAAATATTCTTATTTAGGTTCCCATACCATAGGTCCATCAAGGCAAAGGGTGATGGGTTGAGGATAAGATAAAATAGTTGGTGGAGGTGGAATATAGGATTCAAAATTAGGCTGAGAATGAAAAGTAAGAGATTCTTTTAGTGTTCTTGAGGAAGGGGAGGTAGACCTTGGGATAAAATAGCTTGGTTTTCTTCCTTCCATTTGATAATGAATTTATTAACATTTTATTTATATTTAGGAATCTCTTGAGGGTGGTTATATGGGGTGTGTTTAGGTATATGATCTTCTTTTGGGTCTAAACCTTCCATCACACCTTGACTTAACAATTTCATCCTTGACTCTAACTCTTCAATTTGCTTTGCTAAGTTCTCTTGGAAAAGTCTTTCTTGAAGTTCATGGGAATATTCATGAGGAGGAGGAGTAAAATAAGGTTTACATGGAAGACAAGGAGTGTCTTGAGGAATGGTAGGAGGAGGTCGCATAGGATCAAATTTTTCTTCAACTTCACACTCTTTATCTAGGCCATTATCCTCTTTCTTTCCCCATGACTCCACTATCTTATTCTAGCTTAGGATGTTAGGATTAGGAATCTCTTCTTGAGGTGGTGATACAATTGGAAAGGGAAATGATGGATTTGATTCCACTACTTTTATGGATGATATGGGTGGTTGCATCTACCTATTAGCTAAATCAATCTACCTATCAAGATTTGATTCAAAAATAATATTTATCTTCTCAACTTTCTCTTCCAATTGATTGCAAAAAAGATGAATTTGGTAAGCTTGATTGGGTTCATCAGTAGGTGTCAATTAGGACTGATATAAATCTTGGGAAAGTAGATACGAAGGTTGATAGGTTTGGGGTGGATGCCTTTCATGAATTATTATCCTATCCTCTAAGGAAGAAACCAAGCCACTAACATCTAACATCTCACTTGTGAGCCTTTGCCACTTAGTTCTCTCAATAAATGCCCACTCTCTTTTTAATAGATCTAATGCATCTCTCACCTTATGAATAAGATGACTAGGAACATCTAGACCATATCTACTTTGTGTGTCAATATCCAACATGTACTTCTCATCACCCAAAAGAGTTTACTTGAAGGTTGTAATGGACTCAGTTGAGAAGTGACTAGGTTAACTAGTAGAAGTAAGATATTGAGGAGGTTGATTATAGGTTTGATACAACTCATGAGAAGGTTAACAGTGGTCATATTTAAGATGGTAAGAATCATAACAAGGATGATAAGGACTACCGTAAGCTTGATAAACTTTACCAACTTGTGTAAATATAAACTCAACACCAAAGTTAGCCATGGAACTTCATTATGAAGTAAGAACATAAGGAATGATCATAAAAAATCTTCAAAAGGAATACCTGGGCTGCTTGACTAGTTGATGTAATATCATAGACACCATTGATTCTTAGATAGATGCCTCTAAAGGCTAATTTTTGAAAGACAACACCAAAAATCCTTCAAATTTTTAGACTAAAAGTCCCATCAAGCATGCTAAAAACTATTAACATTTGGATTTACACCTTTTGAGGAGATGTCTCAACTCTCCTCATCCAAGTGGTACAATTGAAACACCTCTAGGCTTATGGGTAGCCTAAGGATGAGTTGAATATCTAGATAGAACTAGTTCCCTTGATGTACCACTTTGGATCACTACTACACCTAAACTTTGGGGAGGAAAGGGGAGAGAGAAAATTGAAAGCAAACTATCCTAAGGGAGGTGATACAAAAAATAAGCTGATGACTTCTAACCAACTACGTGTTACACATGAAACCAAGAATCTAACAAAACATAGGCTTCTCCAATCTACATATTTTCACATCAATAATACATTATGAGGTTATGAATGAATGTTTATTATAGGAGGACTAAAGAAAGGACTTCAATGGTACTAGTTAATAAACTAACTCACTCAACCTTGACACTTCCTATTACACTTCACATGCCCTACAAGAAGAAGCTTTCCAACTACGAATAGGTGAAAGAATGAAACACCATGCTAAGGAAACAAGAGTTATCACTAAGCAAAATTAATCATCCAATTAAAAAAAATATGAATATTTATGGAATAGGTAAAAATCAGTAGACTTATTGATCAAATTTTATGAAAATGAGTAGGGCTTCACCAAACTTTGGTGCAGTATGAGTTACAAAGGCCAAAACTAGAGAGAGAGAGGATCAAAGAGAATTATAAAGGTCAAAAAGACACTTGTTAAGATAATAAAATGAGTTAATTTTTCATGGTAATATATTTTGAAATTAAACATGCAAGGTTAAGAAGTACAAGTGTCTATACAAGGCATAAAACTCATGAAAAGTGGCATGAAACTCTTTGCTTTAGCTCAAAAAACTGCCTTCATCATCCACATCTATTTAAACATCCAAAAATTGAATAGGGATATGTGTGATGATTGGAATTATAGGTAATAATTTAAAACATTCATCTTCATTCATTTTTTGTGGTCTTGATCATTTGGCATCATCTGGAAATGAGATATCACCATCTATAATCTAAAAAACTCTTCCTTCATGAACCCTACACGCTTAGACTCTAAAGAGGCATCCATTTTCCATGAAAATACATGGTATGAAGTTAATTACATGTTTAAACCTCTATGGCCTTAGAGTAATTAGAAACACATTAAAATCATCTCACTTGAAGTTTTTCACCCTTCTCAGTAGCTTGGTCACGATGCTAGTTTTGACTAGCTAAGATGAAGTAGCTAGTTAAGTAACTTAGGAGTTTTTACAAGGCATGAAATGAAAATATTGAGTTATATTAATTCTTACTATTCCATTCATTGTGATTTGAATCTATTATAACCTCTTGGAACCTACACAACACATAAAATAGTTTAAAATATAAATTTTATACCATGTTTGTATAGTTAAGGTAGCACAAAAGTTGATAGGGGAAAAAAATGAAGAGTCATATAAAACATTTAACAACTTTCCTTGTCATTATAGTCCATTTGGATGCATCTCTAGCTTCATTTCTCCAATTAGGTCCTTGTAAGGGTTTAGCAAGGGTTTTTAATAGTTTTAACCTCTTAATATTTTTTCATAAATATTTCATTTCCAAATCTCAACTTAATGCCATAAAATATTTTCTTATGACCCTATATAACTATTCCAATATTCCTAGTTTCCCATGTAAATTATCAAGAGAGATATGAGCACTCAAAGTGCTTATTTGAGCTTGTTTCTTTCATTTACATAGGTCTAAGGTTGGCTTGAGCCCAAAAGTGGCATAATTTTTTCTTCCCTTTAATCCTAATATATTTAAAAAATATTTTATTACCCCAAAAAAATTCTCTAATAGGCTATAATTCTCACCTTATGTGAAAAGTGAAAGTGATTCCCCATTTGGCTTTTAGGCTTAGTCATGCCTAGTAGGCTTGTCTACACCTTAAAGCCCAAAATGGATTATCCTAGATTTTTATTTATAAAAATATCTTTAAAAAATATAAAATTACTCTAAAAACATTTATTATTCCATTGGAACCCACTAATAAGGTTGGAAGTGTCATTGGTCTACCATTTGGCTTTAGGCTAAAATTCTGCCTAATGGGTCTACTTACAAATTTGATGGTCTGGGATACCCTATTAAGATTTATACTTATTTCCTTCGATCACCCTTCATCTCCTTTTCCCCAAAACCTACCAATTTACACTTAAGGGGAGTGCCCTCTATTTGAGACAAAATAGAGGGAACTTCCCCTATTTTATCAAAATAATTTAATGGTCTAAGATATTAAAAAATTAATAAATACACTTTAAATAAAAAAATTACATTTAATAGGTCAATAAACCCCTTAACTTCTTCAAATTCCAAGGTAGATTTGTGGAGGGTAGACTATGTATGCAAGGTTTTCTTATGCTGACTATAGGTACTTGATTATGGTATTTAATCTACTTTATATAAATTATGATGGTATAATAAGGTGATTTAAACCATAATAATAACTTTAAATTTTTTATCAAACCATCATAATCTATTTTTCACCTTGAATCCTTTCCTTACTCAATCAGGCCTGACTAGTAAGCTAACACTACTTGTAGGTGTTTCCTTACCTGGAGGTATGCTTGAATAATTTAGCTTTAATTCAATGATTAAAATTAAATTTATAATATAAAAATATCATTGAAACTATATTTAACCTATTGTATCATCCTTATCACTCTGACACTCTCAATCGCCAAGCTTACTCAATGTTTGACTCAGTTAGAATAGATTGTGTTTTTTTTGCCTTAGAAGGGGGTCACTTATAGATGTATGCTTACTTATTTTTGGATTTAGAAAATGTAAAAAAACCCATTGAGTCATTTAATGTAATTTTTTTATTTTTTATACCCATTACTTCATATTTATTATGCTAGACCTCATCCAAACAAGGTCTCTTCACTTTTTACCTATGTCACAGTCAACTACAATTGATTGTGTTATGGAAAAATGGAGTCTCATGGCCATTGGTTGCTATAGGAGATTGTGATATATAATTTGAAACAATATTAATACCTAAATATAACTTATATAATAATGTTGTATGATCCTTAGAAGACCATCAATCCCCAAGCTCATTTTGAGAGATCTATGAGCATCTACAGGCAGGTTGTAGATGAATGACCTATAGGTGTTATGAGTTTTTAAAACCATCATGTTTTATTATTAATATGACTAAAAACTTTTATGAATATTCAAATAAATTTTTATATTATTAAACATGCCTAAAACTCATACATTGCAAGAAGGAAACATGTTCTTAGCTTAGACCTTATGTTGTCTATATATGGCCTTTTCTAGGTCAATTTATACCAGTAAATGAGCATTTGACCATGAAATTACACTTTAGGATTATTACAAGTCATTTATGTGATTTTAAAAATTTGTATGACTCTTTAAATATAGTTTCATGGTCTATATTATCAACTTGTAAGACAAGGTTGCCCAAAGATTCAAAATCCTGTAGATCTCACTACCCAAAATCAATGTATAAAATTGTAACTTTGGGCTCTGAAGCTTCAACCTTCCATTAGAGATATGACATAAATATTTTATAGAGTCCATATATGTTCTATATTATAAAATATTATAACAATATGATTCATCATAAGTTCTTATAACCCTGTCATATGACTTTATCAAAATGACCTTAGGCCTTTGTTTTGTATTTTCAGAGAAAAGAGCCCTAAATCATTTTATGCTTGAGGTTGATCCATATTTTAATTTGATATAAAACCTCTCAAAAAGTCCTATCATGATTTAATAAATTAATTATAACTCCAAGTAAGGTCTCACTCCATGTATCAACACTCCATATGAGCACCTCAGCTCCCTATTAAGCCACCTAAAGGTAGGTGGGCATTTTCAAGGTACAGGCAGTAAGTATGAGGACTGGGAATTATGCATTGTATTTTGAATTTAATGAATTTTATGAAAATATAAAACATGAAAAAATAGACTCCTTTCATATTTATTAACCTATCTCATTCTAAAATATCCTTTTCAACATGAGATTCTTCATGAGGACACTTGTAGGTAACATTCTCTTATATGCAGACAGTGAAGAGGAGTATCGAAAATGAGAAATGTTTTGACCTTAAATGAATATTAAACATATTACAATACTTAAAATGGATATTAAAGACCCATTAATGTCTTCTAAGAGATATGTTCCTAGTTTTCAGGTGATTTCCTTTTTCCAAGCACTTGTAAGTACACGTTCATGGTAGATTGTGTGCTTATGTGGTATATGACTTTAATTCATGAAATGTTGATTTTGAGAATGAACTTGAAATGAAATGAGATCAAGGACACATTTTAAACATGATAATTAACTTATCACAACTCCTTTTATCCATTTTTAAAGAATGAAAATCTTGAACAAGGTGAAAAACTACCTGTAACATAGCAAAGTACTTCCTCTTACAACCTAATATTATTTCATATCAATACACCTTGAAATGATAAACCAAAAATTTAGATAATTATATGAGGAATTAAATATCCTATAAAATCAATATGACCAACTATATTGTATGAAAATGACCAAACCAAAGTAAAACATGTAGGGTGCATAGGTTATCAAGCAAAAAAACAAGTCAACTTCATGAGGATGGTTCATAAAATAAAAACCACCATTTTTAAAAATATTTTAATATAAATTAATCTATATTAGTTTAATTTCAACTAGCAAAGGTGTTTTACCTATAACCTCCCTTGCTAGTCATAACAAGTACAAACCTAAAGACTAGTTCTGTGTGTCTAGAAGGGTGAAGAAGGATTAGAATGGTTTAGATCAAAAATGGTACTTATACAGAATTTAAAACGTGTATTTGAGATTTTGAAAGTTTAATATACATTACATGATCTTATCCCATGTGTCACACTTCCCCATGGGTCGTACAAGTGCTAAACTTTTCTCTTTTCCTAAGAAAACTACTCTTTCTTATAAATAACCTACCACTTTAAATTATGAACAATTTATTAATAAATAATAGAATACATGGCACATTAAATAACCCTTATTAAACCTTCACACTTCCCTAGGAGGCCATACCACTCATTTAATACTCTATTTTGACCCCCAAATGATTGAAAATGATATATGGACTAAAAGGACTAATGACTAAGGCTAATATAGCATGAAATCACACTAAATAACCTATAATACACATTTATACATAATATATTAGACCCTAAACACATGAAAATTAAGTTTTTACCTATATAGGTCCCAATTTGACCTATAGGGTCAAATTTGGTCAACAATAACATTTTAGCCATTTGGCTATATTTGGGAGCAATTTGTGGGCCCATGTAAACTTGTCTTAGGCATTTTTAAAGCCTATAATTATGGGTTTCTCCATTATTTTTAACTAGAAAATTTTTGTTACTAGAATTAATACAAGGAGCCAAAGAATTTGAGATTTTATCTATAGTGTTCTCTTGTGTGTGTTCTATGATTTATTATTCTCACGCTTTTAGATGACTAATAGTTTCTTTTCTACAAGATAATTTGGTAGTAATACACATTATATGAATCTTTTAGATTGAGTTTAACACTAGGTTGATTAATTTGATAGTATATTTGCTTTGTTTTCTTCTCATTTAAAATTGAATGTGTCATGCACTTTACTATGAGTGAGTAATTTTCATGCAAAGTATGTTGTTGACATGAATTTTCTTCCTCTAAAGATTAAACTACATTTATTTAGCTTTGATCATTATTCTAGAGTTGGTATATGCTAGTTTCATGTGTTTTTACCTTGAAAGTTAGAAAAATTGGTAGCTTTGATAATCTTGAGCACTATCTCTTCTCTACACTACCCTACTAACTTTTGGATCCACCCATGAATCACTTTAGCTTAGTTCATTTTATAAATATCCATTGTTTATTTACATTTTAGGAAACAATTATCAAATATTGAATCAATTTTACAAATATTAGTCGGAATAAGTGTCACTGCATCAATATCTATTGTCCCTATAGTAGGGTCTACTATCAAACTTTCAAAGTGGTGATCACATCTCTACTAGTTATTCTATTTACATTAGTATTTGTATTAAAAAATTAAGCCCCAAGTCTTTCAAGACTTAAAATTGAGTTTCTAACATTCCCCTTATTCCTTCGCGACATAAAGAGCACAATAAGTGTATCAACAATTCCAATAAAGCATCTTTTAAGCAATTAATCAAGTGTCCTTGAGATACTTACAAGATTGGTTTCAAGTAAAAATTTGTCATATTAGGGGTCTGACAGTCTTAAGACCTTTTCTAGGCTTTTGGAAGCTATTTAGATCATCAAATTCATAAACTACCAAGATTAAGAACCTCAATATAGATATCAATAAGTATACATGTGAGGTTCCACTAGGGCTAAAGAAACACAAATGTACATCTATAGATAACTTCAAGAGCACTACTATAGTCAAGTGGGTGAGCCATGCTTAATAGAGAATTCGAGGGTATAGACACTCAAGCAAGGTAATGATATTTTTAAGAGATCGTCATATAAATATCAACTCATGGGTACTTTGTGTATTTTCAAAACTCCCAAAGCATCTTTAGACCCTAGTGTAGTCCATACAAAAGTCTTCACATCATGCACAATGGTCTATATAAGATAGGTTTGTTTCCATAATGAAAGAATTATGGACATGTGAAGAATATAATAGCCTAAAATGAATGCATTATGTTTTAGACTTTGGAGTATACATCAAGGAACCAAACTCAGTTGAATATTCAATTCCATGAAATCTTCACCTATAACTACTTAAGGGATTCATAAAATATGTTGATAGTTAAGACATTGGAGCAATAAGGTATTGCATATTTTCAAAGTTCATAGGGTCTTGTTATGTTTGAAGAATCATTTCAATTTTTTCCTTACTATTTTCATCCAAGCATCTAATAGGTTTAGTAATAGATCCTAAATTTACATATTTATAGGAGCTAGCCTCATAACTAGTGTCTAGTCTAGATACATGCATCCTATAGACTTAGATCATTCCAATGTTAATCCAAACATGAATTAGATATAAGTAGTCTAATTTCAATTGGGTCCTATCTAGGCTACTAATAAAAATCAAAGAAGATCTGTTGGTCTTTGTTGTTGAAAGGTAACTTTATTTTTTTCCCTACCTTACTCCCTCCTTTTGAACTTCATTAACATGATTGACTTTAGATTAATTCTCATTGTGTATATCCATTTATTTTTTTAAAGATTTTAGGCCTATATTAGTAAATACAAAGCAATTTACATCATAAAAAATTTAGGTATGTTGTGTCACTACCATAATTTTGTTGTCCCTACAATAGATTCTACTTGTAGACTAAAATTTGGCAAGTTGTAACCACATAATATCTCAAGCAAAACTGAGTGAAGCCCCAAGTTTTTCCAAGACTTACACTATAATCTAAGAAATTTTATTCTATTGTTCATATTATGCCCTTGACATAGAAACACATTAATAGTCTAGAAGGACCTGATGATAAATATGAATATTCTCAACCTACTATTTCTTATCATGCACTTTTAGGTATTACTACTCCTCCAAATATTAAGATGGTTAGTTTCCTATGTATATGTATAGAGTTGGGGGATAATTCCATGGACATCTGAGGTAACATGATCACATTATTAAATAATGTGATCATGTTATTTAATTAATTTTATCATGTTATTTAAATTATATATTAGTAATTACCAAGCCATAATGCGTATGTGTTATTGAGAAAATAATAACACATATGCATTTTTATAAATTAAAATAATGTGTAAATGTTATATAGTATATTATATAATACATACACATTATTTAACATGTATGCATTGATTTTTTATAAGACCAAAACCATCTCTATGAGCATGTGGGAGTTACATGTGAAGCCAACTTTGGCCATAAGCTTATATTTACTACTCTAAATGTTAAGTATAAGTAACAAATTTCTTATACTTTAAATTTATTTTAGTAAATATAATAAATTAGGGTAATTCAAAATCTGATAGATTTATTCTCATAGTTTCACACCTTACAATGTGGAAATTAGTTTTTCAAAATCCAATCAGGTTAATACTTAGGTATTTTCAGGGTTTAAGTTTTAAACCTAGGGATTTTAGGACATAACTTTTGTAATTGATATCCATTTTTGGTAAACATATAGTCATTTTTTAGGTTTTTATGCCTTATAAATTGATTCCTATAATTTATAAGAGTCTTATGTTTGTCAAAATTGAAAATTTCAAACTAGTCACTTTGAAATTAATGTAAAGTGGTGTGATTGGGGTAGCATAGGTCACATTGATGACCTATATACATCAAACAACCACTTTTCACTTGATCATCATCCCTCCCTCATCATTAATCAATTCCTATGCATGCCTCATCACCCATAATCACTCTCTCATCATTATTCATTTTCCCTAATCACTCCCACATTAACCTTCACTATCCCTAATCATCTCTAGTCACTCCCTCAAAGTCCGTGATTACTCCCTCATTAACCCTCACTATGCCTCATCATTCCTAATAACTCACTCCTTATCCCTCCTTATCCTTCATCACTCCCTCATATACCCTCACCATCCCTCATCATCTCTAATCACTCCCTCATCATCCCTAATCACTCCCTTATTAGCTCTCATTGTCCCTCATCATCCCTAATCACTTCCTCATTGGCCTTTACCATACCTAATCACCACTTAATCACCCCTAATAACTTTCTCATCATCCCTCATCATTTTTAATCACTAAATTATTTACCCTCACCATTATTCATCATTTATATTCACTCCCTCATTTCCCCTCACTATCCATTATGATGTAGAGCCCTATAACATACTCTTCTTGTCAAATCTCTTTGGAAATATCCACCTAACTTTCAATATATATTTTTATTTCATATCTATATTTGGATCCTAAATAAATTTCAAATTCACATCTATATTTTATTAATTTCATTTATTCTCCACCATTCTTTAGATGATCTCACTAAACTCTTCATTCTATTCTCCTTACTCAATGCAGTCAATCTCTCTTACTTTGAGACTATCCCCCTTACTAGTATTTATGATTTATAAAAACTTAGATCAAATATTGTATCTAGTTTAGGCTTTAACAGGGCTCTAATAAACTTCCTTCCACTCCTTTTAGTTCTCTCTAATTTCCACTCAACCCTACTTAATTTCTCAACACAATCCTCATATCATACACTACCTCTTACTATATCCTAGAATCTTCTTGTATAGACTAAAATAATCACATAAACCTCTTTTATGGATAGATTATAACATATCCCATCTATCCACAAATTTTTAGGATTTGGTTAAACTATTTGATAACTTTTTTTTTTGGCTCTTTCTACTCTTAGATTAAGTCTTTAGGTTTCCTTCTACCCTATCTACCACACAATCCTCCCCCATCCATACTTATCCATAATTAAACAACTTAAAAACAATATATTATATTTTTTCATGATTAACTCAAAATTTTCACCAATTTTTATGAATTTTTTTATGGTTATAGCTCCTAAAAACTCAATTTGAAAGTACAAACCCTAATACAAGATTTGAACTAGTTTTATAGACCTAAGAAGGGAAAAAATGAGATTTAAATATTACAAAGAAATGTATAATGAATTTTACTATTTTATTAGGTCTTATTTGAACCTTTTCATGTTTTCCAAGTGTTATATTTCCATTTTTAAGCTATATTATATTGACTTAACCAAATTTGAATAGACTGTGTACTCAGTCATAAGTCTGTAGTAACCTGAGAAGAGGTTATTTGTTTTAATTCATTCCAAAAAGGGTTATAAATCAAAATTAAGGTTTAAAATATTCTATAAAATGTTTAAACACTTTTAAAAATTAATTAATTCCATCTATAACACTCAATTTTCCAATTTCCATGAGATACCACTATGACTGTGTTAAGTTTCTTGATGACTGTAGGATTGTGTTAGATTTATTTTTTCTCATACAAATGTATTAAATATAATTTAAATAATATAATAATTAATTATAATATCATAATAAACTCACCAAAATATACATTTTAATGTTCACTCCAATGCATGCATATAGCTTCTCACACAAATGTATACTTATAACTTTTCCTCATAGAAGGTAGGGTTGTGTTATTAACATAGAATGTCCTTAGTAGAATTAAAAAAAAATGTTTAAATAATATTAATTAATTTTCATTTAAATCTACTAATTACTCATAAATTATAAAATCCCACCAAATAGAATCTCCTCTTCTATAAGACTTTGACATTCTCTTAGATTTCAAGGCACAATTTGTAAAAGCACAGGGTATACACTTTGTAATTTGAACATTCAAAATATTTAAAAATAAAATGAGAAATAATATAATAACCATAAAATAAAATGTATTTTAAACTTACCATTCACACAAATATCACAAATAACTTGTTTTTAATCATGTTTCATGATCATGCACACTGTTAACTATTTCTACACATATTTCAGAAGATGCAAGTTCTATTTGCTTTCTTGTCTAAAAATAATCAAAACTTTTATTTATTCAATTGTTTAGGATTATTTAAATTTATCCTTTTGAATCTTACCCCATCAATATCTCTTTAATCTAACTTTGAATAGAAAATAAGACATGGACAAGACTCTTATTACCAAATAACCATCAACTAAATTCTAACTTCTTTTGTATGTTGAGATTATCCTTAAGTAAATCAAATAATAACATATTTATAAAACATGAGTTTAGTTATATGTGTTGTAAAATCCTAAACTCCTCTCTAAAGTCTAACCACAACAAATTCAATGTTAAACTTCTTGAAACAAGATTAAAGTCTCTATGAAATTTAACAAATTTAAATGAAAGATTTGGTGGGAGAGTATAATATGAGTCTAATTCAAAATTGACAAATTTATAAATTTATAAAGACTCCTATAAAAATTTTATGACCTTGAACACCTTCTAAGGACTCAAAAACATGTAAACTAGACCACTATTTATACTAGGTAGTCATGCTCCTACATCACCTCATTATCCCTAATCACTGCTTCATCATACCTCATCATCTATAATCACTCATTCATCATACCTCATCTCCCATAATCACTAACTCATTAATATTAACCATCATTCATTATGCCTAATAACTCCCTCATCCTCCATAATCACTTCCTCATTGACCCTCACCATTCCTCATCATCTCTATTGACTCCCTCATCATATCTATTCAATTCCCTCTCATATATCATCCTTAATCACTCCATAAAATACCTTGATGGTGGTATTTTATTTGGGTTTAAAAATATTATTAGGAGTTACAAGTGGAGAGTTGAGTATTAGCATAAAATATAATACATAGTGATCAAAATGATGTGGAGGCAAACTTGAAACATAAATATTTAACACCTATGATAAAATATGGGCCTATTATAAATCATGTAATTCACAATTGAAAATCCACCAGAAAAATAAAATCAAGTAAAACTACCATAACACCAAAAATGGGTAGTAAATACACAAGGATCACTATGCTATGTGATTTCTTGAAACCAATCAATTGATTTCCATATGATGACATTTTATGATCCAAATAATTATGTTTAATGAATTCTATTTGTATGTATATTTATTGAGTCATCATACTAGAGAGTGGAAAATAATTTTCAAATGATTATAAAAAGTAGTCTAAGATTGGAAATTGGTGCTTAACTCATAAATTCAATATTCAATCCATTGAAGAGTGGCATACTATGATCTCTCTAATTTCATGTCTCAATAAGTGGGTAAAAGTGATCTATCACTAAAAAAAATTAATTAGATAATAGATTATGAAACCAAGGATATGGTTGGTACTAAAAATATCTCTACTTACCCCAATAAGAAATTATATGAATTAAAAATACTGTTTCATTAACAAATGTAGATCAATGGTGAGACAATACACTTCATCATTTCTAATGTAATTCAAAAGAATTTAATTTATACTAAATAATATTTTCAAAAATTGAGCTTGAAATTTATACATCATCCATAACCATATGCTAGTATATGGTCTAGTGTAGGCCTTGAGAAATGGATCACCTAGTAGGGTCACTTGGTGTACAAAATCAAACCTTTTAAAGATGCAATAATTTGTGACATCTCACCATTACATGTGTGTGATGTTTTACATGTGGCCAACCATGTATTTACCATTGACATGTAGTTTATAAAGTAAATCCTTGAAATGTTGTGATAGATTGTCATGATCTGAAATACCATATATCATAGTTAGTTCATAATCTTTTAGTCATTAGTGCTAGGAAGTATACAAATATTTTTATCTATAGTAAGGATTATAATCTTAATGTTAAGAAGTAAATGTTTAATGACATCCTTATGTCACCATTTAATAGTGTGTTTTATCCAACAATAACAAAGACAAAATAATTGAACTATAAACTAGATGAATACAAAGATATATTTTAGTCACCTAAATAAGTTTCTACATTCTATACACTAAATAATACTGTTGATTTTATCTCTTAACTACCTATACCTCAAACATATTTATACAATATATAATTTATATATAATGAATATATAAAGTGGTAGATCCATGAAATCATGGATAATGGATATATCATGCCCAAATCATTGCCTTGTAGAAACCCAATTGTGTTTGTGCCAAAGTTGTGAATCAATTAAAAAATATTAGAAAGATTAAAGTGAAGAACTACTATCCTCATTTAAATATTAAGGAATTTTAATACCATATCCATGGTGTATAATTCTTTCCCAAAATTTATCTTAAGTTTGGGTATCATCATATTCATGTTAAACCTCTAGACATTTGGAATATAGTCTTAAAAACAAAGGATCGATTGATTGAATAGTTGGTTATTACTTTTAGGTTAACTCATATAATGAATTAATTAATTTCAAGATGTTGAATGAAATCCTCATTCCATTTACCTATGTCTTTTTTTAATCTACCTTGATGACTTCTTAATCTTTAGAAAACATGGGATGAACATCTACACCATGCCAAACTAGTGTTTCACATTTTGTAGAAACATATTTTTGTGATAAAATGAATAAATGTTCATTTCTCATGCAAGAGATAAAATATTTGGGACACATTACACACACAAGGATTTCATGTGTGAACTTGAATAAGATTCAATTCATACAATAATGGGAAATACTAAATAACTTTGCATGTAATTCAAATCTTCTCAAAATTAGAAAATTATACAAGAGATTTGTGTTTAATTTTCATCTTTTGAACCAAATTAGCAAATGTTGAACTGAATAAATTTTTATTTAGTCATTTTCACAACAAATATAATTTTATGAACTAAAATTTAGACTCTATTTTGTATTAATACTTATGTTACTTGACTATAAATTTGGAAGATTATCTAATTCATTCAATGATAAAATTGACTATCACAAATGGGAATTGACAACACAAGTCCTAGAAAATATTTATAATATATTATAATGGATTAAATAACACATGATTGGAATCAAAGATATCTTTAGAGTATTTATTTACACCTAATGATGAGGAAGTGATTAGGGATCATAAGGGATGGTGAGGGTCAATGATGGTGAAGGATGGATATGGTCAATGAAGGAGTAATTATTAATGATGAGGGATGAAGAAATATTGATTTGGTATTATGAGGGATGAGAAGTGAGTTATTAGGTATTATGAGGGATGATGATAATTAATTAAGGAGTGATTAGAGATGATAAGATCAAGTTATTAGATATGATGAGAGATAATTAAGGTCAATGAAGGAGTGATTAGGGACGAGGAGGTGTGAGGAGGGAGTAAATAGGGATGAGTAAGTGATTAGTTATCATTAGGGATGAGGAAAGAGTGATTCGAGATGATGAAGGATGAGGAGGGATAGTGAGGTTCAATAGAGGAGTGATTATGGATGATAAGGGAGTGATTAGAGATGAATAAGGATAGTGAGGGTCAATGAGAGAGTGATTGAGGATAATGAGGATAGATTAGAGAGTGATTAGGGGTAATAAGGGATGAGTAGAGAGTGATCAAGGATGAGGGAGGGATGATGATCAAGTGAAATTAACATGTAAAGTGGTTGTTTGATGTGTGTAGGTCATCAATGTGACCCATGCTACCCAAATAACACCACTTTACATCAATTTCAAAGTGGGTGGTTTCAAACCATCAATTTTGACAAACCTAAGACTCCTAAGAATGATAAGAATCAATTTAGAAGGCATAAAAACCTAAAAAATAACTATATGTTTACCATAAATGGATATCAATTGCAAAAGTTATGTCTTGAAATCCCTAGGTTTAATACTTAGACCCTAAAAGTGCCTAAGTACTAACCTCATTAGATTTTGAAAAACTATTTTCCACATCATAAGGTGTGAAACTATGAGACCAACTCTATCAGATGTTGAGTGACCCTAATTTTTTATATTTACTAAAATAAATTTGAAGTATAAAAAAATAAATGCAACAATATAAATGTAAAACATAACACATATGTATTGTATAATAAACTATATAATTCATACATGTAATTTGAATTTAAAATAATGCATATGCATTATTTGAATTTAAATTTAAAATTGAACCTTTAGGCTCTGAAATGGCTTGGATTTCTAAGCCAAAGGCTTGTGACTGTGCATCTACAACTGAGACTGAGAGTTTTGAGAAAAACCAATCACCATATATGCTATGGATTTCAACATAAAAATTTGAAAAATTATCACCATCATAATGAGCATCTCCATTTTCATCCCTCTTTCTAAATATATGATTTTTATAATTTTTGGGCAATTTAAAGGGATCAAACTATATATATTTCTAACTACAACTTTTTTAAGCCACTACATACCACACCTATACATTCCTATTCATTTTAATCTATTTTTTTACATTGATACAATCTCAAAATAAATCATATGGTTACAAACTAAGCCTAATTCTACACACCCACAATATATATATATATATATATATATATATATATATATATATATATCTATATCTATATCTATAGGTAATTAGGGTGGGCTACACGATGTTATCCATTTTTTTATTAGTTTTTAGGATCTACTTAATTGAAAAATTACTAAAAATATATATATTCATCTATAAATTATAAAAAAGTTTGTAACACACTATAATATCTTATCTAAATATTCACCAAAGGGTTTCAAACAATATTTAGCGATGCTCAAAAAAATGGTGGGCCACATGACCATCTATCTACTATGTTTTCTTAAAAAAATATGAGGTCCTGTCAAATTTTATATGTTTGACCTATTTATACTTAACCATTTTTCAAAAAAATAGTTTTTTTAGAAACTAAACTCAAAATTTTACAATTGATGTTCTTATACCATCTTCAAATTTTGAGTGTTTCCATCTCAAATTATTTGTAGAAGTTCACATTTCTGAAATTTTGAAAAATCATGTCCATGGATAGGCTCTTTTTTGTCCCCTAATGTGGTACACTTACCCTCCTCAAAAAATAGAAGCTGACTATATTTATTTACTCTAGGAATACACACAAATTCATCAATAGTAAGCTAGCTATTTAATTGAACTATTTCATTTACAATTGATGTTTTTATACCATCTTTAAATTTTGAGTGTTTCCATCTCAAATTATGTATAGAAGTTCACATTTCTAAAATTTAAAAAAATCATGTCCATGGGTAGGCTCTTTTTTGTCTCCTAATGTGGTACACTTACCCTCCTCAACAAATAGAAGTTGACTATATTTATTTACTTTGGGAATACACACAAATTCATCAATAGTAAGTTGGCTACTTAATTGAACTATTTCATTTACCCAACTTTATAATTTCAAATCCTAATTATAGGTGGCAATATAGTCAATTGTTCTATTAAATTCCATAATATAAAGCTATGGGACAATACCTATTATATTATCTTATGTTTTCTAATATCATGGATGAGGCTATTTTTTTTTGTATTGTAAGAGCTCACCACTTTATGTACAATTGAGATTACTTTTGAGTAATTATTCATTCTCATTCATGTAGAAGGAAGGACATTTGAACTACATGGTTTATTGGCTAAATATACACAATTGGTTAGTTTTCACTAGATGATGAAGATGATTAAAAAAGGTGAAAATTAATTATTGTATGACTATTTTCCATAGAATTTAAACCAAACAAGGAGTCTACCCATATTGAATTACAATTTGTGAAGTCTACTCATTTTTGTCTTATACACCCACTTGACTCCTTTGACCTCTTTTCCTTTTGTACTGAGATTTACAATAGAGCTCATTACTACCTAGACCAACCTAGGGCCTCCCTAAACTTGACACACATTCTTAAAAATTATACTATTTTTTATTAAAAAATGATTGAAGTATATACAAGTAGAGTATTTGGAATTATATTTATTATATTATTTTATAAAATTTTATGGTTACAATTTGAAAACCCTATTTTCCTAAACAATACTCATGTGCATTCTCCTTTAGCAGAAGTTCCCTGACATCATAGTTAGGCACACTCCAGTAGGAACAAAAATATTACAATAATCTAGGTAGACTATCTGAATCTTAGTGATTTCATAACAAAAAGTGCTAAATAATGAATAAAAGGGCCAAGTCAACACAAATAAATCACACATTTTAGATAGAGCAAAATAATATATTAAACACTATTAATATTAAATACCTAATAATAAGGATCTATAGAAATGATAGTAACAAATATGGTCAATGCTTCAGACACTCTATAACCTGCTCTGCTCTGGTATGTTAATGCTCTATAGTGTATGTTTAAAAAAAACTAAGAATATGTAGAAATAAGAATATATCTGGTCAAACATGTTTAGTGGTTTTTGATCCTCTTAAAAATGTGTGAAAATTATACAAACCCTATTTTTCAATGTAACTTTGAATTTCAAATTCATTAGGGACTCTTACCTATTTTTGAATACAAATGCACATTAGGAGTAATCACGTTGAATTGAAGGCAAGTGATATATTTAATTTATTAAAATGATATATATATATATATTATATTAAAATATATATATATATATATATTCACACACACATATAATATATGTATATATGTATTGGTGAGAGGGGTTATGTAAAGTGAAAGAGTGTAAACTTATAATTGATAGTTAAACATAGTAATTCCAAAACCTTGAAAATGTCACAATATTAAATTTCATATTTAAAGATAATTGTGGATGCAAATTTATTGGAATATGAATCACCATGCAATGATTTAGTCTATGATGTCTTGCATTCTTCATGTAAATATATATCCTCTTATCATGTAATCTCTATGTCAAAACTATAACTCCCTTGATTTCAATCAAAGGACATCTATATTCACTAGATAAGGAGATTAATTGTAGTTGATCATGTTTTGTCTTAGTGATTAAAATGGATAAATTTCTTTTGTTACAATAGCACTAGGAAAATTAAAAGAGAGAGATGAATTTTGGGTTTATAAATTGGATTAAAAAATTAAGTGGACATATATGTTCCAAAGACACAATCTAATCCATGTATGCCTACTATACCTAGTGATGATCCATTCTCAAACCATAGTCTTGTTTCTCCTAAAGATACTATTAATGTTACATGTTTAAAAAATGTGGATAAAAATCCACTTAATATTATGAAAGATCTTATTTATAAATCATTACCATCAGTTCCAAAGTTTCATGATGATAATTTTATTTCTATTTCTATATTTGAACTTCTATAATTTTCATTGTAATATGGTCTTGCAATGGATTATTGAACATTTTATAGTTCTTATGATCCCCTAGATGTGATCCAAAACCCATGGTAGGAGACCCATCAAGTGTAATTTATTAAGACTCATATAAGTCTCAAAGCTTATATCATAAGGAAAAACATATATTAGTAGAATGCATATGGCCCTAGTAGAATTCATAATATGCATTCTCGTCATATTAATATCCCTATGGAAGAGATTTAATCACATCAACCTATAATAATACCTTAGTATAGGGAGATATGTGAGTTGACACTCAGTCAGCTTCTTTATAAGAAGCACTAGAGGCTTTTTGAATCTAGTAATTTTTTTGTGTGGTGTATTCTGTAATACAACTCAATATGGCACTACCATGTTCAATGTTTGATTGGTATCACAATTTGGTTCATTTGGATTGACTTTTGTTTTAGATGATTCCAATATAGTGGCCCCATACTTTAGTATCTTTTTTAATGCAAGGAGTTTCATGTCTTGGTCATGCTCAGGGTCACCTTTCATGTTTCTCATAAGCAGGAAATTTTAGTGCCATAAAGTGTGGTGGTGAGGGTTGAAATGATACCTATAATGTAAGAAGATAATGAAAGACATATTGTGAATCAAGTGGGATATATTTGGATGCCTTTTAGTTGCTCTTATCAATGAGAGATTTTTTTTCCTCCAATGCTTTAATCATTTGTAATGAGGATTGTGAAAAAACCCCACCTTGGTTCAAATTATTCATTGAAGTTAACATCAAGGGGGATGAACAAGTATTCCCACTTTATGTATGCTCAATATTTGATGTGAATAATGGACATGAAAGAGGAACATCCTCCATATTGGTCTCTATCACATTTGATATCTAACCATGTCAGATGTCTATTGTGTTATTAAATTAACTGATCAAGTCACATGTATATATTCAAGAAAGGTGACTCATTATCATAGGGATTTGAATTTGTGAATTTTATCTCAAAGGTATTCCATGGGGGCTAAAAATTATGGAGTCAAATCCTTATCAAAAAATTTCATCATGTAAATTAAAAAATATAAATAAACTTATTTAATAAGAATAATTGTAATAAATGATAAAAATTTGTAATTGTTTTTATATTTTGATACTATATTTATTATTATTTTTTATTTATCATGTTTAAATATTTAAATATTTTTATTAAATAATTTATGTTTAAATGTTTTTCTATAGTGGTTAGTTTTTGCCTCCTCATAAAATGAAACATTTTTGAATGTAATGTTATTTTACAAAATTCCTTATTCATATTCAAGTGATGATAAATAGAAGAATTAAATCCATACTGATAAAAATATTTAAACACTATCACAATTCCAATGCAAATATTTTGACTATTTTATACAAGTCTAAATCTCTTTGAATCTAGATAAGGTTCTATCCTACAACCATAAGAATAACAATAATCCCTCTGCCATTTAAAAAAATGAACTATGCCAATTTTTGTATACAAGTCCACCTCTAAATCAATTTTAATGACTTGGAATGCATGTTAAGATTTGTTTATATATTCCACTTGAACTATAATCAATTTTTCATAAACACAGTTCATACTTAATATAGTTTTAAATACTTTATGTGCCCATAATATTGAATTAAACAACCATAAACCATTCAAATAGTGGTAGTTATCTAGGTTTCATCCAAGAATTCTTGAAAGTGTAAATCTCTAATTATGGCTTGTAAATATGAGTTGTCTTGTTTGACTAAGACTCAAAATAGAAACAACTACCAGATGGTTGTGTAGTATTGACTAATTAATTTTTTTAGTAAACATATCCATATGCATATTATAATATAATCATGAACTAATTATACATCACGTAATATAATTATAATAGTTTCACACTATGGTTTATCCATCCAATTTTCATGCCTCTCCATAAATTCAAGTACAAAAAATTAGCAAACCTATAAGTATATGAATTACAATATCACTAGATATTTAACATTATGATAGGAAGCCATAATTTAGTTTGGCATTGAAAATATTACTATAGCCATTCAATACTACCACAAGAAGATATGGTGAACATATTACGAATCTAATAAAAAAAAATTGTGTGGTGCATTCTATAATACAACTTCATGTGGTGTTATCATGTTCATTATTTGATTGGTATCACATTTTGGTTCATTCAGATTAACTCTGTAACATGGCTTGACCTTAAATTTTGTATTGGATGAAGCCAATTTAGTGGCCCCATAATTTAAATTATTTAATGCAATTAATTTCAGTTCTTAGTCATTCTCAAGGTCACCATTCATGTTTCTCATAAGTATGAAATTTTAGTGCCATAAAATGTGGTGGCAAGGGTTGAAATGATACCTCTAATTTAAGAGGGTTATGAAAGACATATTGTGAATCAAATAGGCCATATTTTGATGCCTTTTAGGTGTTCTTGTCAATGAGAATTTTTTCCCTCCAATGATTTAATAATTTGTAATGAGGATTGTGAAAAAAACCCACCATGGTTCAAAGTATTCATTGAATTTGACATCAAGGGGATGAATATATTCACACTCTATGTATTCTCAATTTTAAAATAGAAATAACTACTAGATGTTTGTGCATCATTGAATAACTAATTTTTTTGGTAAACCTCATCCATATGCATTATTATTATAATAAAATTAACTAATACATCACATAATATAAAAATTATTAATAATCATAGTGTCACTCCATGGTGCATCTATCCAATTTCCATGCCTTTTCATAAATGTGAACACAAGAAATTAACACACCTATAAGTTACATATGAAGTACATCACTAGTTATTTAAAATTTTGATAGGAAGACATTAGTTGGGTATTGAAAATATTACTATATCTACTCAATACTACCACAACATATAATGGTCATATGTGACCCATAAAAATTATCCATAATCAACTAAAGGCCAACCATATTCTATATGATTAGTGACATAGTGAGATATAAATATTAAAATATGTGATCATCTTATTTTGATGGCATGTGCCTTATGATAAAATAATTTGAGGATATAATTATATCTATGTGCATATTTTTAATAAAATAATGAAATTCAAATAACAATATGTACAAAATAATTGTAACAAGGTCAAATGTATGTATGTACATATGTACATATATAATTCTTGAAGGAGTATAAAATGTGAACATGGGGATTATTTTGTAAGAAAATTTATTAAAAAAAATCCATATTTACACTTAAACATAATTTACAAGTTCAAATCACACCTCAATAAGTTGTTGCACAAATGAAATCACATTAGCAACACTTATGTCTACTCCTACCCATATAGATGGAAGGGTCTCAAATGAGGTAAATAATAAAACAAACAAAATATCATCATTAGTCAATAATTTATATAAAATTACATGCATCTACATAAATTATAACTTATAATATTCAAAATTACTTTTGTATATATAAATATCAACCAAGTAGCTATAACAATATGTGAGCTACAAGATGGTTCACAATCTGGCTAAGAAAAATATGGTATTATCTCCTATTACAGCATAAAAAATTACATATATATTATTTTAATTTATTATTATGTAAAATTATTATTATATTTTAAACATTATTTATAATTTAACAGGTCAACCAAAAAATTACATGATACTTGCAAAGGTGCGAGCTAGATTTCCAAACCAATTTAAAAAATTAGAAATGAGCAACAAATAGAATTATAATAGGATGTGATGCCATTTATAATTATTGTCATTATAAGGCTTATGATACTAATTAAGCCCCATATATCCACCATTGCCAAATAATTATAATTATAAAAATTGAGCTTTCACTGACATCCTAAAAATGTTGTATGAGTGATTAACCCTCCAAAAATGCCCCCATAATGTATTATTATTAATAGATCCATCAAAAATGGACCTAAAACACTATTTTTATGGCATCCACATTTTGGTCCATGAAAACATGCAATGACAGATAGTCATCATGTTTATTGAAATAGGGGTCAAAACTATATCATCTATCCAATTAGAAACACCGCCATAATTGGTTTACATCAAATCCTTCTCCTCATCTAATTTAAATTCTAGTACATAAAGAACCATAGGATCTACATTAGTGTGGTTGAGTAACAATGTTAGTTGGACCATCTCCATGTTCACTCTTATAAGCATTAATATGGTAAATTGGCTCATATGTTACATGAGGGTGTCATTAAATGCCTTAAGTGCATGTAAACTATAAATATCTAAAACATATTTCAGTATAAGGGTAATTATTTCAAGATAAAGTGATTAGTTCATAGAGATTTTCACAAGTTTATTAGGCACATGATATGCACCTAACCTATCCTATCTAAAGCTTTTTTTATTGGCCCTAAAACTATTAATAATAAAATTAATGAAGAATTTTATTTAGGATATTAAACTTGCATTAAATTTTCTTTAAAAAATATGAAGGAACATCAATGTTTTTATAAGGTGAAATATCATAACCATCCACTACTAGTCCCAAAAATTATTTCTCATCAATTAGTGGTGGTAGTAGTGGATTGGGAAATGTTTGAATTACATTAGAAGTGGCAAATTGGTTTTTAGATTACTAAATAAAGAGCAATTTTTTATTTTTTTATTTTTTGTCTCTCAAACTAATCACTAACAATTTGAAATTATCATAGTATGAATAACATCTCTCTCTATAATATTCTCATCTTTCAATTCGACATGTTACCATTTAATCAAATTCACCTACAGTAAAGTCCAAATCTCGTGCTATAAGATTACTAATTATTTTTGAGGGGGTGTTGTTGAGAAATTGTAGGATTATTTTTCCTAATTTGTAGTCTTACATTGTTTTAAAAATTATGAAATATACATTTCTTAGAAAAATTAGGATTATTTTACTTTTGAAAAAGTTATTTGAAAATAAATAAATAAATATGATTGGATACAAAATTATAGTTGGAAACAACAAATTCATATTATATGAAATAAAGAGTTTTTAACATTATATTACAAACACTATAGATGATTGAAAGTTTGTGAATACATGCATCTCAGTAACTATGTATTACAAAAAAATGCCAATAAGGTGGTGATATACATGATTCAAAAATTCTAACCAGTCTTATCCATGGAAACTAATGGACACATCTCTAGCTCACTTTGTGGCACTTGTAGTTAGAAACACAAAGAAACATATCTCATAATCAAACTTCAAAATTGAAGTTAGTAAGCAATCATTCTGGTCTAAATAAACTAGAAAAATAAACCAAAGGATTTGAGTGGAGAAATAAACTCACCAGAATAGATATTCATTGGTACTAATAAATTTTAGCTTAATTTGAATCTATTAAATAGAAGAATTGCATACTACTAATTGAAACTATTGCTCCAAAAACCTCGTGGTTAACTGAAATTTGATTATTATTTTATAAAGTAGAATAGAGATTCCATTATATAATTTTTATGTAATTTAATAGTTCATAGAATTTTTATAACCAAGTTCTAAGGGATAAAAAATTAATCATTCACATTATTTGAAATTAATTAATTATCTATCTGCTTTACTACCAACTATCTCATGCCAAGTGTCATCTACAACATCAAATTAGATGCTTCATGATATATGATTTCAACTTCATGACACATAACTGCAAATTTTAATTTAATTCCTCCCAAACATTAATGTTTGATATATTTGCTCTTCGAAGTAATCTACCTCATCTATCATGTACATGGTGAAGCACCATAGAATTTTAAATTCATAACTATGAGCACATTTTTAACCCTATAATGTTAAATGAAGTAGAAATTCAACCCATTTTCATATTATGTGGCATTATATAATACATTAAAGACATACAAATTATTTTATTTTGTTAAACAATTAATATTATTTCTATATTAATAATAATAATATATAGATATATAATTTCTATAATCTTGATAAATGAAGTTTTTGTGATTCTTGTATTGAAATATTTTTTTCAAGAGTAAATTTGTTTGGCTTACAGTTTCCTATTTAAATTTAATTGATGTTACATGGATGTGATTTGGCCATGTATTTTTGAATTGTCATTTTTTAATCAAGTTTGAAGGGCTAAAAAATTAATCATTCACATTACTTAAAATTAATTGATTGTCCATCTGCTTTATTGCCCACTATCCTATGCCAAGTGTCATCTACAACACCACATTTAATACTTCATGATACATGATTTAACATTCATGATATGTGATTACAAATTTTAATTTAATTTCCATTGCCTTCCAAACATTATTAATATTTGATAGATTTACTCTTCAATGTAATCTACCTCATTTGTTGTGCACATGGTGAAGCATCGTAGAGTTTTTAATCCATACCTATGATCACATTTTGATCCCGCAATATTAAATAAAGAAAAAACTCAACCCATTTTCATGTTACATGGTATTATAAAATACATTAAAGACATAAAATTCATTTAATTTTTTTAAACATGTAATATTATTTCTGTACTATTAACAATAAATAGAATTATATTGAAATATATTATACTAAAATATATTATTCTTAAATATAATATTGATTTATAACCTGTATTAACATAGATATTATATGATATAATAATATTTAGTAATATTAAAATATATTTGAAAAAATATGTAATTTATATATAATTAATTAGTTTAATATATAAAAATATTATGATATATATTATATGTTAATATTTATTTAATAACTAATATTATTTATTTGTGTGTGTGTTGGTAAGAGGAATTATGTGAAATGGAAGAGTGTAAATCAATAATTAAACCTACTAGTTACTTTAAACTCATGATAATGCCAAGATAAGTTCATTTAAAGTAAATGTGGTCTCAAACCTATCATGATCTGAATCACCATGGAATGTTTTAGTCTATAATATCTTGCATTCTTTGTGTAAACAGATCACATTTTAGCACAATCTAACAGTCAAAATTGTAACTACCTTGGTTTCAATCAGGGGCATCTATATTCATTTTATAAGGAGCTTAGTTGTGGATGGTTAGGTTTTGTATTAGTGATTGTAATGGATAAATTAATTTTCTTACAATGGCGCAAGAAAAATTAGAAGTGACCAAGAAGAATTTTAGGTTTATAAATATGATAAAATTTTTAAGTGGACATATATGTTTGAAAGACACCATATATTCTAATGTGTATGTATACTATTATACCACCACCACTTATTTTTATTAAATATATTACTAATTAATAATGTTTCATCAAAAAATGTGGATGAAACTCCACTTATTATGTAAGAGCATATTATTTCTAAATCATTACCATTGGTTCCAAAGTTCCATGATAGTTATTTTATTTATATTTACATATTTGAATTTTTTTAGTTTTCATTTCATGGTATTGTATCAGATTATTAAACATTTTGTAATTATGATGATCTCCTAGATGTGATCCAAAACCCATGATAGGAGGCCCATCAAGTGTAATTTGTTTTGACGATTCTGTTGCTATTTTATTGGATTAAAATTCCCTAAATTATACAAATTTACATGTAGATACAATATATAAATGTAAAGTCTATATATAAAATGCTATATATAGTAAGTGTTCTAAGGTAGACTACTTATGCCCTCACATAACCATTATTTGGATAAGCACACAAAATCCTTTTCCAAGAGGTCTTTGAGTTACTAAGTATGATTTTATATCACTTATTTTAATTACTATTTTGGGGTCAAATTCATCTCCAAATATTAGGTTGTAAATTCAAGAAAGGCAACTCGCCCTCACAAGTGGATGTGTTAGAATAGTGAGAGAGAAGCCTAAGAAATGGTCTATAAGACCAATGGTTGACACTAGAGTTTGAGATATATCTATTGTATAATTATCTATAGGTCTTATAACAACTATAAATATTAATCATAAGTGTTGAAAGTATCATTGCAAGAGCTAAATATAGACACCAAAAATCTACACACCATGATTCTAAGTGTCAAAGTACCCCTCAACTACCTTAGGACCCCCTTGGGACCATTTAACCCTCTAATCCATAATCGAGATAACTTGTAATTAGTTGGAATAAATTTACTTAACCTAGTTTTTTCATATTTTAACCCTTCACCCTTAATTTTCAATGGTTAGGTTGACCACCAATGATCACCTTGACCATCGAAGATCAAGGTCCACCTTCTTAATAGCTAACATGTGTTATCTAAATCCACATGTGAGCCATTACATGGATGAGTTATAATTAGGAGGCCTAGTTCATGTGTTGTTTCAAATATCTTTTATTTTCTATAATAAGAGAGGAGCTAGGAGGTGAAATGGATCTGCAATCATGATTAAGAACTTATGCATCTATGAGTTTTCTCTTTTTAAGTCAATTGTTATCAACAATCCAAAAACCATATTAGAGAGTCAATTTGGCATTGCCTCTCCACCAAGATCTCAAGTATCATTACTCTATCATAATTGAGTTAGATTCCATCAATGGGTCAACTACCTCATCCATCCACCCAATCAACTTTTGATAAGTACTTATTTCTTAGTATTAATTTACTTTATTTCTATTTTGCAATCAACCCAGGTCTTACCCATCTCTCATAATCCACCTTTTAGATCTCATCAATTAGATTTTTTACCAACCCAGATCCATACATAGTAATCATTGATGGTTATCTCAACCACTAATGATCTATTCAATAACCGATGGTCTATCCAAATATCGATGATCACCTTGACCATTGATGATCACCTTAACCACTGACAGTCAGCCCAACTACTGATTATGATTATGGCAGTGAAAAATTATCAAGTTGTTTTCACCTACTACACCTAATCAAACCTAATCTTTTGTGTTCCTACTTTTTTATAGACCCCTATCTAATTTTCTAAAGCATACACCAACTCTCTAACACTAGTATTAATTAGTTTATCTGTAATTTAATCATTTCCAGTCTATTTTATAAGCAAGCATTCTTGTGTTAAATTTTAGTACCCTTTTGATTTATTGATGCAAGTAATTTAATTTTTGTTTTATAAACGTAATTGTTTAAAAAAATGTATGGATTAATAGCCCCTAAGGAAGCTCTCACTTTTGGGATCTAGCTATCTCTAGGCAACCCACTCATTTATTTGTCTAACAAACAAGTTTTCTTTGGTTTTTTATTATCTGTAGGTCATCCTTCCAAGCCAAAGAGGATCTCTTCACAATATTCTAATTTGATACACTCACAATCAAATAGGTTTTTGAACCACACCCATTCTTACTTTCTTCTTTCCCCTTTTAAGAAAAAAATCATTGAAACATTATGACATCCCTGATGGGACCATTGCATCCTTACTTAGGTTATTATTTTCTTACATTCTCTCTCTATTATATGCTCATTAATGAAATTAAAATTTTCTTTTAGGCTTAAAATTAAGTGCATACATTGACTATTTGAAATTTTAGTTTGCATAGCTTAACTTAAAAGCAAATTAGTTTATCATAGCTTTACTCTTTATTGTACACATTCAACCAAACCACTTTAAAAAATTAAACATCAAACAAACTTGAGATAAGGATTGACTAGGATTTCATCTCCTAGTTGTAACCTTACCCTTTCCTCGTTATCCTACATGGAGGTCATTACCAAGTGGAGAACCAACTCGGCTCTCTAATTGAGTATAATCTCTAGATATCAATATATATTGGCTAAACACCTGACAACCTTATTACTAAGGTGTGTGAAGTGAGGGGGTAGGCCCCAATACCAAGCCACATATTAATTACAATACATATTATTTTTTATCACCTAAACACAATCTAAAACCAACTTTAGACTTCATTTCTAGTACTTTCTCTACAAACCAATTTTAGTCACATATCTTCTTAATGCATAAGCCAAAAGTGAGATTAATTAAAACTCTAGGATTTAACATCTCTTTTGGAGTGTGATTTGATTTCTTTTGTCATTTTATTGTCTTCTCTTTATTTGATTATTGAGGTTGTTTGTGATTTCTACCTCTCTTATCTCATATGGTTCTCACTTGCCAATAGTAAATAAACCTTGTAGAGTAAAACCCATCACCAAGCTGACCTACCTCTTCTACCTCTTCATCCATGGACTACATTTATAAACCAACATACTCTCCTCACCCCTTGGGAAGTCATACTTTACCTTAGGAGGTTCATCAAGGAGATGTGTATTTTTCCACTTTCCCAGATAATAATCATGTAGCCTTGCAACATTATCTTATAACCACATCTTATTGTATCTTGAATTCAACCTCACCCATTGATCCACCTTATGGCATGCCTATCCACTTCTTAGGGAGTATCTCCATTTCCATGATCAAAAATGAACTATTAACTACCCAAGCCTCCTCATCAATCAACAACCCCTTTGAGACTACCATAGAAAACCAACCAACCCAAACTACCACTACCCTTATACCTTCTACTCCTAACAACCACTCCTCTACTATATGAGTGCCTACCTCTACCACTGAGACCCTTACTTTAGCTACCTCAAACCCATAAACCACCACTCCAATTCAAATCTTTGTGGTGTCCATACCCTATACCCTACCACAAATTAGTATAAGGGTCACCACCCTTCCATCACTCACCAACCCAACTACCACTCCTATCCAATAAGCACCCCTTGTACCAGCCTTTTGCTATGTCCCTAATCTAAAAGGGCATGTACCCACTACCCAACTAGCTACATCTACCTACCATTATATATCTTCCACCCAACCATTAGCATCCACTTACCAATATGGGGCAGCCTCCCAACCTTCTACCCATTACCAGTATATCTCCCAACCACCGTAGTAATATGCATCTTATAACCTTTTGGGTACACAACCCCAAGTGAACCTAATGAATATGCTTATGGATAAGATGACCACCTTAGATTCATATATTTTAGGTGCTCAAAACATCTTATCATATGACCAAATCTATAATGAGATCATCCATCAATCTATACTTATTAGGCTATATCCTCCCCAGTGGGAACTTCCCAAGTTCTCTATATTACAAAGTAAGGAGGATCCCAAAAAACACCTTAGGGAATTTAGACATAATTTTTATTTCATCACCTATGATGATGCCCATATTATCCCCCTATCTTGAACCACTCTTTTAGTTGATATATTATAAAAACCAACCATCACTACCTCACTTTGACCTTTAACTACCAAGAAAACCACTCCCCTTTCATAATTCATTCCAAAGGAATAAACCCCCATGTCTACTCCTCCCATATAAGAACCACATATCTTAACCTTGCATCCTTTGATTGAGGAAGAGGATGAGGTTACCATCCATGCATCTCCTTTGAGGGGCTTATCTTTTAGGTCTACTATTCAAGGAATAAAACCAACCTATAAACCATTCTCTAGGCTAATTCAGAAATTAGAATTTATCTCCAACATTGACATGGATTGAGCCACATTTTGAAAATAATTAGGGATACCATATATCACCAAGTAAGAACCTCCAATAATACCTCTAGTAGACTAACCCATCACTTTTGACATTTGAGCTTCTACCCTAGCAACCAAACTAATAACAAATGTTACTAGTCACTTAAACATCTAAGAAACCTAAACCCAAAGAAACCAAATCACCTTCTCAAACCAAATTGACCAAACCAATAAAAATCCTTAGCACCTTCCCTTCATGAAGCATTAGTCACCCCTTGGTAAAGGTGGATCTCACCTCACCAAAACTAGCAACCAAATGCCAGACCAAAGCAATCAAAGAGGTAAAACCATACAATGGTTATAAGGCCTAGATTTTTCCTCCCTCAACCTTACCCTCCATTATATGGCCCCATCCCTCTACCTTGAGTAGGAAGCCAATTACCAAAACCCCACCACCTATTTTGGTTACACCTTCATAGTTGCTCTTTGATGCACCTCTTTTCACCATGCCAATAATACCCAAGCTACCTATTATTGACCAAATTTAACCTTACAGGTCAAATTGGGGCTCCCCTAGGTAAAAAATTTAATTTTAGGTATTTTATAGGACTAGTACAAATGTCACAAGGTGTTTATAGGTTAGTTAATTTCATTTAATGTTATACTAGCCTTGGTCCTTGGTCATTTTGAGGTAAAAAAGGAGCATTTAATGACTTGTATGGATTTATTGGGAACTATAAAAGCTATTTCACGTTCCATGTGTCCTAAAATGTCTTAATAAACTATTGGTAACTGAAAGTGGTACGTACTTCATAAGAAAGAGTAGTTTTCTTAGGAAAAAGGTGAGTTTGGCACTTATATGGTGCATGGGGAAGTGTGCCACATGGGAGAAAGTCATGTAATGACTCTTTAGCTTATTTAGATCCATATTAGTTATTTATATGATTTTTAGGTATTAAAAAATACCTAAAACCATTCTACTTCTTTTTCACCCTTCTAGGCATACAAAACTAGTCTTCAGGTCTGTACTTGGTATGGCTAACAGAGGAGGTTTCAAATCAAACACCATAGTGAGGAGAAATTAAAATAATATAACTTAATTTGTATTAAAATATTTTTAAAAATGATATCCTATGATTCATGAACCATCTTCATGAATTTTATTGTGTTTTTTCTACTTGCTAATATGTGTACCCTATAGGTTTTGTCTTGGTTTGAGCAAGTCTATACAAACCAATTACTAAGGTTTATTAAATATTATTTTTAATTACTTATATAATTATTCCCATGATTTATTTCACATTTTAATGTGTTTATATGAGTTAAGTATCTCAAAGTTACAAGAGAGAGGGAATGCGCAATCATGTGCAACATTTACATTTAGTTTACCATTGACATGTGCCTACAGGAGTTTTCAAGAACTAAAATTTGATATATAAACTTTCCTAGAGTTATTAAAAACATGATATATTTTTTTATCCTTTGAAATATCATGGATGTTTGTCATAATTTCAAGACAATGCTTACTTCCCATACTCCTCTTCACTACCTATATACCTTTCAAGGTGTACTTATAGGGGTTTATATGATGATGTCATGTTATACTAGTAGTAGTCTCAACATTTTTTATGCATAAAGAGTAAATATGTAAGTGTTAATATTTGTTCATAACTCAATAAATATAAAAATCAATGCACATTATCCATCTTTGTTTTTACTATCTATAGACTTGATAATGTCCACCTACAGGATTTGTTGGCATAGGTATGAAAGTACCTGTACTGAGGAGAGTGAGCATTTTTAGACATTATTAACATCCCATTATGTTAAATAGACCTTTTAATACTTATATTAAAGGATATATGATCAAATTATATTGGATGCTTCCTTCAAAAGCATAAGATGACTGTTCAGACCCATCTTCCCTAAAAATGTAAAACAAAGTTCCAAGGGGTTTTGATGATATCTATAAACATGGTTGAAATAACCTTTAAATATGATAGATGAGTAAAAATTGAATATATAACATATTAAAATACATTTTCAAAATTTTATGGGTAGAAGATCAATAGAGAGTGGTTTTTATGAAGCTCAAAGATGTCCATAAAACATTGAACTTAGGCATTGATGTCTATAGGGCTTTGATAAAAAAAGTGACCTTGCACTCCATGTTGACAAGTATAGATCATGACAACATATGATATTTATTCCAAATGTTTTAGGTGAAAACCATGTTATAAAATACTATAAATATAGGATGAGAATTGGTGTCATGTTCCTCATACACATCTATAATTCATACAAGTTGCCTAGACACCCACCTACAATAAACAATGACCACAACTTGATGTTTAGATGAATTTTTGGAACATCCAAGGTAAATATAGGTATGGTAAAATACCAATTGGATTTAAATATTAATGTAAGGTCTTAAAACATCATCACTAATCTAAATGACATCTCATAAGCACCTATAGGAATAGAAAAGGTAAGGTTTCTTAGTCAAGAGGGAAGAACTCAATCTTATGAGTTCAAAGAGCTTGTAAAGAGTATAGAAGGAGTTAACATGATAATGTAAACTTATGAAAAAATTATTCAAATCCATGATCACTTATATGTACGTACCCCTTAGGACCTTAAAAAATCCTATATGTACCCCTTAGGACCTTATGAGCACCTACAACCATTTTAGATGATTGTTGTAATCGATGAGTTAACCAGTAAGGTATGAAGTTTGCCAATGCATAGACATGATACCAAGTGATTAAAAACAAGCATGAAATTATTACAGCAGACCCATAAATTATCTAAAAATATTGTATCAATCTAAAAGAGGCATGAATACCTATAGGGATGGTGTCAAAAAGCAAGAACATAGTCAAGTTAACACTTAGTTTTGACAAGGCAGTAGTGTTTTGGTGTGAAATTAGCATGATAATGAGGAAAATGAATAAAAAAACCTAAAAAATATATATAATAAGGTTATAATATGTTTTATATATGCATAAAAAACTAAATTCAAGCTAATATTACCTACATGCACCCTCCAAAACAAAAAATATAGATTATAGTCTGAAATAGTGAGATGGGGGGTTGAGCAGTATGAGGTATGTATTAAGAGTTAAGGTAATGAACAAGATTAGAGAACATTATAATTAATATAATAGTATAATTTAACTCTCATTATTTATAAACAATTAAATAAAGGACTATAAACCTATATCATTCAATCTATAGTCTTGAATCTCGCACACAATTTGCTCCATGATGGTTCTATTTTAAGTTTTGAATGAGTTGAGAGGTTTATTGACATGAAAACGAGATAAAAATTTGTAAAAATTCTATAGAATAAATTATGAATCCCATGAAATGATTATTTCATCTATGAGAAGAGGGTAAGTACCCTCTATTTTGTCTCAATTAGAGGGTACTTCCCCTTGAATGCAAACTATCTATTTTAGTGAACAAGATGAAAATGGTGGGTCAAGGGAATGATTGAGAATTTAAAGAGGAGTATTAAGTTGAAACATAATTTAAAACTTATTAATAACCTTTAATATAAGTAATAATCTCTTCTTGGAGGTCTAAACCTATCAAACTTATAGACATGCTTAATGAGCATGGTGAGGCCTAGAGCCCAAATGAAAGGTTGGATTCATTTATACTCTTAACTAAGAATTATAATGGATTAAAACATGTTCCTAGGGTATAATTAGGTTTTTTAAATCCTAAAATTTTTAAGGTAATCCATAAAAATCTATTTTTGAGCTAAAATCCAACTTAGGCCTATTAAACAAGGTTTAGGCCTAGAAGCCAAACAGAGAGTCATTTTCATTTCCACCTTGAGATGAGATTTATAATATATTTGGGAATTATTTTAGGGTAAATAAATTCATGTAAAATATTTAAAGTTGTATAGGATGCCAGAAGGAGTAATCTTGTGGCCCAAAAGCAACATCAGGCCTATACAAGTTGGGGAAAAGAGCTTGATAGGTCAAGATTAGATGCTCATATATTTTAGGAGGATTTTAATGGAGGATAGAGGAGTTTTTAAAATTTATTAGGGATACTTAAAATAACATTAGTGTAATTTTTATACAACTCCAATGTCATCACTTTATGAACAAACCTTAACAGGTCAACATAGGCCTAAACCCTTGTTAGTGATCAGTTTGAGGCAATGGAGTTGGAAAGATAATATAATAGACCAGTATAAATAGCATCATGATTTTAAATTGAATAATACTATCTTAAGATCCTCCCCATACTTTTGAGTTGTACAAAAATGCAAGGATGGATTGTAAAACAACCATTTCTTGATTATTTGATGTGTTTTTCAAGCTAAAAGAGGTTTCAAGACATAAAATCAGGTTTGGTAGAATATTAGTAATATTAATTAATCATTTTGGCCATTTAATTCCTTTAAAAAAACCTATAATTTTACAAATAATAGCTCCCATCTCAACTAGTCAAAATTGGTATAGTGGACAAGCTAGTGAGAAGGGTGAAAAACTTCAAGTCTATAGTTGTTTAAAGATGTCATACACTCCCTCCCATGAATTTTATAATCCACAAGTCTATAGTTGTTTCCATTGTGCCAATTAGAGGGTATTTAAAGATGTCATACACTCCCTCCCATGGATTTTAATTTAAAATTTATGAAATTTTGGAGGCCAAGTGTGTTGGGTGCATGAAGGAGAAGTTTTTTGGACTACAGATGATGATGGCTCATTCCCAAATGATTCTAGATGACCAAGCCTACAACCAATTCATGGAGAGGAATTAATTAAACCATTACCATTAATTCTAATCATTATACATATCCCTAATTATTTTTTGGGTGTTCAAATAGGTCTAAATCATGAAGGTAGTTTTCTAAACAAAAATGAGGAGTTTTATACCATTTTTCATGAGTTTTATGACTTATATGGACACTTGTGATTCTTAACCTTTAATATTTCATTCCACATAATTTTATAATTCAAAAATTACTAATTTTATCATCTTCACAAGTGTCCTTTTGTCCCTTGTACTTATATTTTCTCCTCTCTCTCTACCTCAAGTTCTATAAGAACTAGCCATTTTGGCCATTGTAACTTATGCTCCACCTAAATATGGAAACTTCATACTCATTTTCATAACATTTAATTAATAAAAATACTGACTTTTACCTCTTCATGACTATTATAGTGAGTTACTTGAATTTTGGATCTTTCTTAGTGAAAACTATGGACTCGTTAGCATGTTGTCTCATTATTTCATCATATTTGCAGTTGGAAAGCTTCTTCTTATATGGAATGTGAAGTGTTCTATGAAATTTCAAGGATTTAATGAGTTATTATATTCATTAGTGTCATTTAAGGCATATTTTCTAGTCCTCCTATCCTAGGCATTCATCCATAACCTCATAATGCAACATTGATGTGAGAAGATGTAGATTGAAGAAGTGTATGTTTGGTTTGTCATTGTTCTCATGTGTAACATGTTACTAGTTGGAAGTAATGATATTATTTGGTGTATCAACTCTCTTAGAATAATTTTATTTTATTTATCTCTCTCCCTTTTTCCCTCCCATAGTTTAGGTGTAGTTACAATCTAAAGTGGTACATCAAGGGAGCTAGCCTTATCTAGAGACTCATCTCATCCTTAGGCTACCCACAAGTCTATAGTTGTTTCCATTGTGCCAATTGGATGAGGAGATCCTAGACATCTCCTCAAAGGATGCAAATCCAAGTGAATTTTTTTTTGACATACTTAGTGGGACTCTTGGCCATGAGGTTAAAATGTTTTTATTGTCTTTCAAAAATTAGCCTTTAGAGGCATATATACGAGAATCAATAGAAACTCTAAATTTATATCAACTGGTCAAGTAGCCCAAGTTAGCCTTTGAATATTTTTGGTAACATTTTCCTTTGTGTTATTTTTTTAATTAAGCTTCATGACTAATTTTGGTGTTGAATACTATTTTACATAAGTTGGTGAGGTTTACCAAGCCTACGGCAAGAAATATCAGCCTTTTCATGATTATTTTCATCCCTAATATGATCATTACTAACCAATTCATGAAGTGTATCAATATTTTATCCAACCTCCTCAATATCTTGCTTCTCCTAGTCAACCTAGCCACTTCTCAACTCAATCCATTTCCACCTTCAAGATAACTCTTTTTGGGTATGAGAAGTATATGTTAGATCTTTATATACAAAGGGGATATGGTCTATATATTTCTATTAATTTCATTCATAATATAATAGATGCATTAGAGCTGATCAAAAGATAGTGGGCACCTATTGAGAGAGATAATTGGCAAAGGCTCACAAGTGAGATGTTATATGTGAGTGTCTTGGTTTATTCCTTAGAGGATAGGCTAAGAATTCATGAAAGGTAGCCTCAAAAAACCTAGCATCATTTATAGCCACTACATTACTATTAGTCATACATGACCCCTACTCATGAGCCCAATCAATCCTATCTTTTCCCAATCAGTTAGAATAGAAAGTTGAGAAAAGAAAACTTATTTTTGAAGATAATTTTCCTAGGAAAATTGAATTGGAAAATATGTATATTCAATATTACATGTTGGTATAAAATGAAGTGGAATTAAAGCCCTCATTACCCTCTTCCATTACATCCCCACCTTAAGAAGAGACCTCTAGATATGCCATTCCAAGTTGGAGACAAGGTGGAGATTTCAAGCCTAAAGAGATTTCAAGTTTCTTGAAAACTTCATCCACTTCTAAAATTACATCACCACCTCAAGAAAAGAATCCTAATCCCAACATCCTAAGCTAGAGAAAGATAGTGGAATCATGGGGAAAGAAGGACAAGACAAGCCTAGATAAAGAGTGTGAAGTTAAAGAAAAACTTGATCTATGCATGTCCCTCCCACCCTTCATCAGTAAACCTCTTATCATATATTTAAACCCTCTTTTAATCCTAATACTCATTAATATTCATATGAATTTAAAGGAATACTTTTCCAAGAGAACCTAGCCAAGCAAATTGAAGAGTTAGAGTCAAGAATGAAGTTGATAAGTCAAGGTGTGATGGAAAGTTTAGACCCAAAAGAAGATCATATGCCTAAACACACCACATATAACCTCCCTTAAGAGAATGATAAATATAAATTAGATGTGAATTAAGTGGTTTTAATGTGGAATTAATATAACCAATCTATTTTATCCCAAGGTCTACCTCTCCTTCCTCAATATATTCTAAAATAATCCCCTATATTTCACTGTCAATTTGTTTTTGAGTTCTATGTTCCACCTCCACCAACTAGTTCATATTGTCCTCACCCCATCACTCTTTCCCTTGATGTAACTATGGTATGTGAACCTAAATAGGATTATTTGGTTTATAAAAACTCAAAACTCTTGCTTGAATACATCTTGGTGTTTCTACTCATTATTTTTGCTTTTTATATTCAGAAGAAGAAGAAACTAAAGATTAAGGGTTAAGGGTTTGTACATTACCCAGATTAAATTGTGCATTGTATCCAGATGTTGTAGGAGCTCCTCTTTGGCTCTGGAGGATGACACCTGTAGATAAGAAAGAAACTAAAATAGAGTGTTAGAGATGGATATGGTGGACTGTTAAGCAATATGCTCAACCCAAAAGTGCAAAGACTTCCTTGAGGGATGACAGTCCACTTATTTGACAAAAGAGTGTTTAATAAAAGAAATGGTGAAAGACTAAGAAAGAGAAATAAAGATAACATGTACCTATTTTCTGTAGTCAGTCTTTCATAGTCACTGATGTTAGTAGTCTTGCCAACGTCAGTTGGTCAAATGTGCTATCATTAGTTAGTCTATCGACGTTAGTAGGGGTAATGGTCCTTAGATGGGTCTCAAGTTGTGTCTGTGGTTGACAGAGGAGTCTAGAAGGAGTCTAAAGGTCTATGTAGGGTTTTAAGATAGTGAGTAGGGTCTGAGAAGGACAAAGGTTAGGGATAGGTATGAGAAGAGGGTCAAGTTAAGAGGAAGGCTTTTCAGTCTCTCCAGGAAAAAAGCTGGGTTTGGTCTCAATAGTACTCAAAAATAGCAAATGGACTAATTACCAATACATTCTAAAAATACTAATATAAGATAGAAGAATACTTAGCTCTGCTTGGTGGAGAACTAGAGGTGACTGAATGCTTATCCCTGTTACAACTGATGTCAAGGTCCTTATGCAATATTTTGATCCAATCTGGAGTCACTTGTGCATAGAGATTCTATAGGCAAGGGAGCATTAGTCAGAGTCTAATGATTGGTCTCAGAGTCTGGGTGAAAGGATTAAAGAGAGAGAGAGAGATTAGAGATTCCTGATTCATGATTTGTGATTAGGCAGCCTATAACTCAGCATTAGAATTTGGTTTAAGTAAACTGACGTCGGCAATCTCACCAGCGTTGGCTGACAGCTGACCAATGTCAATGGCTAGAGAATGGGTAAAAGGGCTATTTTTATCCCTTTGCCCGTTTCTCCATCCATTGAGTGTATTTATCATTAGATAATGGTTAAAAGGTGAGGTTATTAAGCATGAGTGTTGGTTAGGAGGTTGGAATGGTTCTTAGGTGGTTATGATATGAAGGACTTAGTCTTGGGGTGAGTCATAGGGTAGGAAGTGGTCTTAGTGGTGAGGTGTCCAAGGTGAGGTGTCCTAGGTGAGGTGTCCTAGGTGAGTTGTCTAGGGTGATGTCATTAATTTAAAATAAGTAATATTTTTTAAATTAATAAGTGTGTAAGGGACCCAGGGGAGTCGACACAATTTTGGTGTCTACATTTACCCTTTTTTGTCTTGTTGGTTATTCTTGATGAACTGTAAGACAAAAATAAGGTGTTAGTTACCCTAGGTATGGGATAAGGTCTAGGTTGCCCTAAATATTGGGATGAGCTATTCCCCCTCAAAGCAAAAGTCAAGGGAAGGTAACCTGATATTGATTGCCAATTTGATAGGCAATTGATGGGTATGGTGAAGTTTGAGTGTGAATGCTGCAATAGTTGAGATTACACATATACCACTTCATGTGATAGATAGGTCAAATTGTCACAGTCAAGGTCAAGGAGTGCTAAAATAAAAGTAACTAGGCCCCAGCATTTAGTCATAGCTGATTAGGTTAAATGATCATAATTGTAGCTCCAATGGTCATCATGTTCCAAGTATCCCAGCTCAGTAAGTGCTCCTGGAAAACATGAAAATGTCACACATATTGAGGATCAACTTGGTCATGATCCAACAATACGTGTGAGGGTCATAATATAGGGTGTGTACAATTTGCTATCTATTCATGAGGTAGCATATATGCAATTAAAACAACCAAGGCAAAGTTGTCTCAAAAGTGGTCATGGTCTGAGGAGATGGTCGCAATTTCTAAGGTCGTTGGTCAGGTTGAGTTGAGATATAAGTGATCTCAAGTGTTTGATGTTGTATGGGAGATATATGTGATCTCCAATGTGCACCATGAGAAGTAAAAGGTGACTTATACAATGTTAGGGTAGATTATTTGGTCATGATTTTGGACAGGTTATTTGGTCATGGTCAAAGGTTAAATGGTTGGTCCATCAAGTAGACAAACAAATGAATGGATGGCCAATGTCATTAGGGAGACAGATGGGCAAATGGCTGAGCTAACCCTAGAAGACTTCATGTCAACTGAGTGCTGCCTACATAGCCCCTATTTTAAGAGCCTCAAGCTAATGTATTTCTCCCCAAAAGGGAAGAAGAGGGTCAAAGAGGTTGATAGTTGGCTTGGTCAGGTTATGGTTGGTCCATCAGATAGATGAATGAATGAATGGCCGACATCATTAGAGAGACGAATAGATGAATGGCTAAGCTAACCCCAAAAGATTTTGTATCAACTGAGTGCTACCTACATAGCCCATATTTTAAGGGCCTCAGGCCAATGTAGTTCTCCCCAAAAGGGAGGAAGTGTCAAAGAAGATTGTGGTTGGTTTGGTCAGATTAGGGTTGTTAGCATTTCCCATATGTGTGATGGTACATGCTTTGAAATGATGAATGTATGATGATGTTAGAGCCTTTTTCATATTATGTGATGGTGTATTTTGTAACATTGGTGATGTGGTTTTTCATCCCTAGAAATTTTCCATATTAGTGATGGCGTATGCTAAAAACAAATTGAGTATGATGTTATAGCCTTTTCCAAATTGTGTGATGGTGTATTCTATAACATTGGTTATATGGTTTTTCATCCCTAGCAATTTTCCATATTAGTGATGGTGTGTGCTAAAAATGAAATAAAATTATTTATGCTTCAGCAAGTTTCCATATTGGTGATGGTATATGCTTGACATAAATTGTGCTTGGTCGATAGTTTCCATGTGTATTGTTTTCCATAGAAACTAGTGTAAATGGGCTATCATGATGTCATGTTAGTGGTTACAAAAAGGTTGGGTTGGTTGTATGTGATGAAGATGTGTAAAAAGTGAAAGGCGTATTGATCTTTCATTGACAAGAACCATAATGATGGCATAGATAAGACTTTTGCAAACAAAAGACCCATTCATGCATTATGTCATTGACCATTGGTTTATTTTAGAGAAATAGTCGAATCACTTAACATTAAGTGAGCTCAAAATCTCTTGAGTATGTTGGAGTAATAGGTTTGATATGTCAGGATAGCGTAACCCTTTTTAACAGGGATAACTTTGCCCCTTTTATAGGTGACCTTGAGAATGACTATAGGCAAGTCCATGACTTAATAGTTCACCAGTCATTTTTTTTAATGGCAGACTGATCAATGCGGGAAGTCTACTTGGGGATGTTGTTGTGTTTTATGGTCATGTGATGCTGTGTATGTAGTAAAATTTGGGCATAGCCATCCCTCGAGGGAGTGGTTTATAGTTTGCTTTGTATGTTTGAATGTCTTTGAATCACTATCCTTCAAGGGAGCAGTCTATCCATTACAACAATTATGCAACTGTCCTTCGAGGGAGCAGTCTACATTTGTAGTTTATGACCTTTGTATAGGCATCCCAATGTTATGTTTATTTTTGGACTAAACTTTTAGTCATGGACAAGACTATAGAGGTTTAGGGGTTTCTCTTTTATTATGACAAAAGCATTCATGCTTGACAAAAGGTTTGACTAATGTTTGTAAGGAAAAAGGGTTGAAAGGAATAGGAATGGAAATTATAGGGGTTGCTCAAGGGATGAGCTCGAGGTAAACATCAAGTGAATGATTACTTGATTAACAGTAGAATGGTTGCAGATGCAAAGCATAAAGGAGCTCGGGTTCTAGCCGATCTTCAAGAGAAGATAGACGATAAGTCCCTGATCCATACCTATGCATTATGATGTAAGGTTTGAGCCAATTAGGAGCAAACTTGCCCCATTTTTTGCTTTCCATATTGATCATGTGTTGGTCGATGCTTGGTTAGTTGATGTTTGGTCGATGTCATGATGGTGTAAAGTTGAATTCCCCCAATTGCTTTATGACAGGGAAAATATTTGACACCCATTGCAGATAATCAATGAGTTGGATAAATAAGATGGAGAGAAGATGATGAAGCTTCTCCTTGACAAGGAGTGTGATGCAAGGATCCATCTTGCGAAGCTTTTGTTTGGCAGACTTAGTTTGAGAGGGTGGGGTCCTGATCTTCTAGGTTGAAGTTTGGAATCTTAGAATGACTGAAGGTGATGGAGGCAATGGTGGGTAATGTTGTGACCAAAGCAACTAGTGGTTGGGGGTCTCCAAGTTGGACCTCCACTACTTGTAAAGCTTTGATCAAAGTTTGGTGATGCTATGGAGAGCTTTGTATTAGGTCATACAAAGATGTCTTCATAGGGGTTTGGTGAAGTTGTTTCACCATAGAGTCATAGATTGGGTTTGAAGATGTTGAATGGGATGTGCCCAAGATAGAAATCTTGGGTTTTGGTGGTTGAGAAGGCTTGACAAATGGATAAGTCCAAGGAATAGAAACATTATCTTTTCCTTTATCTTTCATGGTTTGTGACCTAGTGGCCACATTGATTGTGTTGATTTCAAATAAAGGAGGAGAAGGTGGTAGAGGGACCATAGTCTGATGATGGGATCCCGATTTAGGCAAGGATGTTTGAGAGGTATGGGATGGTCTTGATGGTTTGTTGAAAGAGTGGTCAAGAGGATCTTTAATAAAAAGGGTGTCCTTTTTCAGGTGTTGATGAATGATAGCCTTAAGAGCATTGCAATGCTCAGTGTCATGTCTAGGTGTGCGATGATGCACATAGATTTGAGTTTCATCAAACCAAGATGGTTTTGGTCTAAGAGGTTGGAATGGTTTAAGAGGTGAGAGACTAATTCTAGAAGACTGCAACAATTGGTGTAATAGTGAAACATAGGAGCCCACAAATGGATCTACACATTTTGTTACAGTAGGAGTTAACAACTTCTATTTAGGAGTTATAGGAGGAGTTTTTCATACCATATTTTTGTTTGGTGGTGTGACCACACATGTAGATGGCACTTTTGTGGTGAGATGTGTTGGATGTTTTGGAGGAAGTATGTTTTTGCCAAGTAAGGGGGATAATGGAGGCAATTTATTTTTGATAGGTGTTAGAATAGGAAGCACTCCTATTAAGGTGGATGGATATGGGCCCAAAATAGAGGGCAATGATGATGATGGGAAAGGAGTTCTCTAGCATGGTTTAGTAACCTTCTTTAGTTTAGTGCAGGGACTACTATTGCGTGAGGTGAGGTTCAAGTCTATCTTCACTTGTGGGTGAGTGAAGTTTGATATAGGGTGCATACCAAGAGATTTGATCTATTTTAGCATGGTGGATGCCTATGAGGGTTTGGGTGATTGAGAGAGTGAAAATGTGTGAGATGTAGCAATCTCAGGCAAAAGGTGAGAAAGAACCATCATTAGATCTTCCTCAGCCAAAGTGGGTGAAGTGACAAGTTCTTCTCTCGATGGAGAAGGGATTGGAGAATGTGGCTCTTTGAGAGGATAGAGTGTAGGTATGATCATGTCTTTGATGTGTGGTTTAAAAGTAGGGAAAGTGTGATCCCCCATTGATGATAAGAAGGATGAGGGTGAGGCTACCAGCATTGGTGCCATCAAAACATTCTCCAATATGGGAGAGGTCAAAGTAGCCTCTCCTACATGTGAAAGGGGGTTGGATGGAGGATTATCCTCCATTGGTGGAGGATAAATAAGAGAAGAAGGCTCTTCTACCCATGTTGGAGAGATAGGTTGACTAACCTCTTTAGACTATGGAAGAGGTTGGTTAGGGATGAAAGGAGAAACCATGTCGACCATGTGTATATTACGCTCTTGAAGGTCATTGGCCATGGTTTGAATGTTATTCTAACTAGGGGGATGATTAGGGAATGGTTGCATAAAGAAATCCATGTTTTGGTTAGCTGGCATGTTTGGGTTATCCAAAACAAGATCCCCCTTGTCTAACATGTCTTGAATAATGTTTTTGAAGGTTTTACAATTGTCTATGTCATGTCCCTTGACACGATGATAATTACAAAAGTCATTTTCCCTGTACCATATAGGGATGGCTTTTAAGGGGTCAAATTGAGGTGGTCAAATTTGAGGGAGATTGAGGACCCCTTGCTTGAGTAGTTTATCCAATATGAAAGCATATGATTCTCCTATTAGAGTGTATTGATGCTGTATATATCATTGTTGGAATTGTTTTGTGATGTATTGTGATGTAGAGGGGTCAATTTGGTTAGTTGTGGTAGATGATGATCTAACGACCACAACATTTGTTGACCCCTTAGACTTGGAGTGGGAAGAAGAAGGTCTGGAAGAAGAAGGGTCATTGGCTTTTGCGTTAGTATTTTTACTATGCAATTTGACTCTATCCTCTTTGACAACATGGAGTTCAAGCTTCTTGGCCATGGTGAAAGCTTCATAAAATGTGTAGAATGTTTGGACTCGTAAAGTGGATGAGATGTGCATAGCACATGCTCTTGAAAAGAGCTCAATGAGCTTAGGTTGAGGCAAAGAAAAGGAGAGTTGGTTGATTAAACCTCTCCAATGGGCAACAAAGTCAGCGATTGTCTCATCATCGAATTGTTTAATAGAATATAGGTCTATAATGGAGACCTTCTTGGTGATGTTAATTGAGAAGTGGTCAAGAAATAATTGAGCTAGTTGAGTGAAGGAAAAGAGGGAATGATTGGTAATGGAGCTATACCAGTCAAGGGCGACACCAAAAAGTGACATGGGAAATGTGCAAAGTAATAACACATCATCATGTGCTATGAGATAACAAGCATGTCTAAACACTCGTAAATGTTGTTGTGAGTCTTTTTAACTCTGAAAGTAAGTAAATTTAGGGATTTCCCACTAGTTAGGGTATTGTCTAATAGGCACCAAAGGGTGGATGGGTTCATTGTAGATTTGTTCATATGAAAGAATATTGCTTAAACTAGAAATGGATGTCTCAAGGTTAGACATCTTATCCATCAGCATCTTGATTAAATCAGTTGGTCGATTGGTAGGAGGGGCACCCCCTAGGTTGTAAGGTACTTGAAAGGTGTTGGGAGGGGTGTATGATGTACTAGGTTGCGTTTGTATATGCGCAACATATTGGTAGTTCATCATGGGGATTGATGTTGAGGGCAAGGGGGCTTGTGCCACAAAGTTCAAGGACACAAATTGACTAGATGATGTCAAGGGTGGTTGAGTGGTGGTGACACTAGTAAGAGGATAGGTAGTCACTCTTGTATTTATGGGTGCAAGAGTGGGTGAGGTAGAAATAATTAAGTTTTGAAAAGGTGTTAAACTTGTTTGAATTATTTGTGGTTGAGGGGGTATGAAAACCCCGATGGAGGTAGGTCTAAAAATAAAAAGGGAAGCCAAATCTTGAACATTGGCCATGGTTGGTTTAGTGGTTGAGGCAATGGCTTGAGTAGTGGATGTTATTGATATCATTGCCACTTCAGTCAAGGAAGTTGGCATCCCATAAATTGGGTTACTTGAAAGATCTCACATTTGGCTTCTTGAAAGATAGTGTTAGAGAGCCTTGATGTTGTGGTCAAGGAATCTCTCAAAATCTTGATTCCCTTCAGGAATAATTGGAGGTTGATTTGGGGTAGGTTGGATAGGAGTGTACTCAGTGTCTGAAGTATACTCCATTAGGGGACTTGGTATGAAGCGCAAAGGTGGAAGTGGTTGTTGCCTTGCATAGTCAATAAGAGTTTTGGCTTGACTATGTGTCAAAGCCATCCAAGACAAAATGTGTTCAGGTCCTAAAAACTATGTATTTCAGTTTTAGAAAACCTAAAATGTGTGTTTAATAGCAAAAAAGTTGGGTTTTAAAGTTGCTATTTTGGAGAGAAAATTTTTAACAGTAACCAACGTCATTGGTATGACTAATGTCGGTGAATATAGTTGCCAACATTGGTGGAAAAATTGATGTTGGTGAAGATAAGTTGCCGACGTCGGTGAAAAAACTGATGTCAATTTCTGTGCATTTCTAGAAACTCAAAAAACTGAAAGTTTTTGGAAAAAAGGAGAAATTTTGAGGTGTTTTTAGACCTCAAAATAATACAACCTTACCAGCTCAAAAAACTAGATAAGAATAACATAAATGATGACAACAAGTAACCTCTAAACATTAAATTCCTAAGAATAAATTTTAGAGTCATGGTGGCTTATGCCGTAGAAGAATGTGTTAGAAGTTGGGATTTTAGAACGGGTCCTAAAGAGGAAGTCTAAGGTTGGTTTTGGGTTATGTTTTGGTGCTCAAAAGTCTGTGTTAGGCTCTGTACATGGCCTGGTGATAGGGGCTTGCTCCCTTCACTTCACAAACCTAGAGCCGAGCTAGGCCGCTTAGCCAATATATACTTCACCTATAGTTTATACTCTGCCAGAGAACAGAGTGGGTCCTCCTCTTGGTTGTGAAGTCCAAGTAGGATTGCCAGGTAGGGTAAGGTATCTGCTAGGTGATAAAATCCTAGTCGGGCCTTGTCTCAAGTATGTTTAGATGTTTGATTTGATTGTGAATGTGGTCTGGTTATGTAACATATGTGCACTATGATTTATTCATAATGCATTTTAATTACTAAATGAGAGGGCTAAATATGCATTCAAGAAGGAATGAAATGCAATAGTGTTTTTAACCCAAATTGAAATTTTTTTTTCAAATGCAAACAAGTGAGGAAAAGGTTAAGAGAATGAATTTTCACTACTCTAAGATGCATGGAAATAAGGGACAAGAAGAAAAAGAAAGATGTTCTTTTTAACTTGTGCTTATGGTTTCTTTGTGAAATAAAGAGATAGAAGGAGGATGTAAGAAGAGAAATTTTTTCCTAATGCACCTATATGAAAGTTTGCTTTTAGAAGAAATAAACCCAAGGAAAACTCCAAGGTCCCACCAGGCGTGCCAAAATGTTTCTACTAATTTTTTTTGCTTTTCATATTTAGAAGAAGAAACTAAAGGTAATGGGTCAGGGGTTTGTACATTACCTAGATTAAGTTGTGCACCATATCTAGACATTGTAGGAGCTCCTCTTTGGCTGTGGAGGATGACACTTGTAGATAAGAAAAAAAATCAAACAAAGAGAGTGTTAGAGATGGATATGGTGGACTTCGAAGCGATATGCTTAGTCCCAAAAGTGTAAAGACCTCCTTGAGGGATGACAGTCCACTTATTTGACAAAAGAGTGTTTAATAAAAGAAATGGTGAAAGACTAAGAAAGAGAAATAAAGATAATGCGTACCTATTTTCTACAGTTAGTCTTTCATAGTCGCCAATGTTGATAGTCTTACTAGTATCAATTGGTCAAATGTGCCATCATCAGTTAGTATGTCGACGTCGGTAGGGGTAATGGTCCTTGGACGGGTCTCAGGTTGTGTCTGTGGTCGATAGAGAAGTCTAGAAGGAGTCTAAAGGTCTGTGCAGGGTTGCAAGATAGTGAGTAGGGTCTGAGAAGGACAAAGGTCAGGGATAGGTATGAGAAGAGGGTCAGGTTAAGAGGAAGGATTTTTAGCCTCTCCAGGAAGAAATCCGGGTTTGGTCTCAATAGTACTAAAAAATAGCAAATAGACTAATTACCAATACACTCTAAAAATACTAAAATAAGATAGAAGAATACTTAGCTCTGCTTGGTGGAGAACCAGAGGTGATTGAATGCTTATTCCTATTATGGCTGATGTCAAGGTCCTCGTGTAATATTCCAATCCAATCTAGAGTCACTTGTGCATAGAGCTTCTGTAGCCAAGGGAGAATTAGTCAGAGTCTGATGATTGGTCTCAGAGTCTAGGTGAAAGGATTTAGGAGAGAGAGAGAGAGATTAGAGATTCCTAATTTGTGATTAGGTAGCCTATAACTCAACATTAAAATTTCATTCAAGTAAACCGATGTCAGTGATCCTACCAACATTGGCCGACAGTTGACTGACGTCAGCGGCTAGAGAATGGGTAAAAGGGCTATTTTTAGCCCTTTGCCTATTTCTCCATCTGGTGAGTTTATTTGTCATTAGAGAATGGTCAAAAGGTGAGGTTATTAAGCATGAGTGTTAATTAGGAGGTTGGAATGGGTTAGATTCTTAGGTGGTTATGATATGAAGGACTTAGTCTTGGGGTGAGTCATAGGGTAGGAAATGGTCTTAGTGGTGAGGTGTCCAAGGCGAGGTGTCCTAGGTGAGGTGTCCTAGGTGAGTTATCTAGGGTGATGTCATTAATTTAAAATAAGTAATTTATTTTAAATTAATAAGTGTGTAAGGGACCAAGGGGAGTCAACACAATTTTGGTGTCTACACTTGGCTCCCTGGCATCCTTATTGGACTAAGTCACATGACTTCAAGATGCCTAGTCTTGAAATCACAAAGAAGGAGATGGAAGATCTTGTAGCACTTGAGAACCAAAGTCATGTTGTGGTAAATGAAATTCAAATTGAGATAATTTAAGAGGTTATAAATTATAAATAATATGTGGTCTCTTATTTTTAATATTTAGATTGGGTTGATGGGGAATAATGTTCTCCTTTTACTAAAGAAGAAGAAATAGTCATTGGTTCTTCCATCACCATGCAATATATCATGGATGGATAAGAAAAAGTTATTGAATAGACTTGGTATGACCTATTTTTAGTAATTTTAGTAGGATATACTCATCTTAAAGTAATCTATTATTTAGTAAAATATGGAGAAGGTAGCCTTGTCACTCAAGTAGGTATGCAAAGGAGATTTAACCTTTCAAATCTATCCTTTCAAGAAGAATATACATTTCATGATGATATGTTTTAAATCATCAAGATGGGATATTATCCTCTAAATAAATTATGAGAAACACATCATCTCTTGAATGATGAAACAATCTCCTATTGGCCTCAATCTTCTAAGGAACATGAAACTACTCCTCTTGAAACCATGCCTACCAAGGAAATATAAGTTGATCATGAGATGAAGAGTAGGTAGTAGTATGAGGTAAGTGAACAAGCTCAAGAGTAATATATATATACATTGGAGACCTATTTAAGGATAATTTTCTTGAGAGGAAATCAAGTGAAGTGCCAAGGAATGGGTATAATCCAAAAAGAAACATGTAGGCACTATGGTCCATCTCATAAGGAGGATGATTCAAGAAAAATTTTCTTTTTATTCTAAAAAGGAGGTATGCGTAGTTCCTATTTATGTATAATATTTTTTATTTTATTCCTATAAGTGTTTTTAGTATATGTGTGTGTGTATTATGTGTTTGTTTGTTTGGTTTTGTGTGTGTCCTTTGTTTTGTGTGGTTAAGGTAATTAGTTGTTTTGTCTTAATCAAATACTATGGTAAAATTCCTATTTTTGTGTCTCAAAGTTAAAATGAATTTCTAATCCCAATGGATTGATAAGGTTAATGATCTAGTTAGCATAATAGGCATGCTACCCCTATGAGTCACCAATTTGTTGACCAAATTTGATCTTTTAGGTCAAATTGGGGAACCCCTAGGTAAAATCTTGACTTTAGGTGTTTTATAGATCTAATACATATGTTATAAGGTGTTTATAGGTCATTTAATGTTATACTAGCCTTGTTCCTTAATCATTTTAGTCTATTTAGTCATTTTAAGGTCAAAAAAGGGGAATTTATTGAATTGTAAAAATTTATTTGGAAGTGTGAAGGTTTAAATTTTTTATGTCACATGACATGTGTTTTCACATGTCTTAATCAACTATTGGTAACTGAAAGTGGTAGGTGATTCTTAAGAAAGAGTAGTTTTCTTAGGGAAAAAAGTGAGTTTGGCACTTATATGGCCCATGGAGAAGTGTGAAACATGGGATAAGTTCATGGAATGACTCTTAATATTCCTTAGATCAATATCAGTGATTGACATGATTTTGAATTATTAAAAAAGGCCCAAAACCATTCTACTTCTTTTACACCTTTCTAGGCATACAAAACCAGACTCTAGCTTTGTATTTGGTATGACCAATAGAGGAGGTTTAAAATAAAACTAATTATGGAGGTAAAATTAAAATAAAATACAGTAATTTATATTACAATATGTATAATTATGGTTTCTTGTGATTCATGAACCATCCTCATGAAGTTGACTATGTTTTTCTACTTGCTAATATGTTCACCCTATAGGGTTTACCTTGGTTTGATCAATTCTATATGAACCAATTGATAAGGTTGATTATATATGATTTTATATTCCTTATATAATTATTCCCATGATTTTTTTATGTTTCAATGTGTTTTGATGAATCAAGTAGCTCAAAGTTGCAAGAGAGAGGAACTGTGAAGTCATGTCCAACATTTGCATTCAATTTTCCATTGGTAGGTGCCCATAGGAGTTTTAAAGAATTAAAATGTGATATATAAACTTTATTAAAGTTATTTATACCATGATATATTTTATTATCCTTTTAAATAGCATGAATTTTTGTCATGAGGTTAAGACAATACTTACTATCCATACTCCGCTTCATTGCCTGCATACCTTTCAAGATGTACCTACAAGGGTTTCTATGATGATGTCATGCTATGACAAGAGATATAGTATTAGTTTAAATATTTTTGAGTCATAATTAGTGTATGTGTAAGTATTAATATTAGTTAAAAACTCAAGAAATGGTCAAATAAATGCACATTATCCATCTTTTTTTACTGTCTACAGACTTGACAATGTCCACCTACAAGATTTGTTGGTAGAGGTATGAAACTACCTATATAGAGGAGAGCGATGATTTTTATACATTATTGACATCCTATTATTTTAAATATACCTTTTAATAGTTGTTTTCAAGGATAGATAAGAAAATGATAGTGGAGACTACCTCCAAAAGCATAAGATGATTGTTCATGCCCATTTTCCCCAAAAATTCAAAATAGAGTTCCTCGGGGTTTTTATGATATCTATCAACATGGTTGAAATGAAATTTTAAGAATATATGAGTAAAAAAATTATATATAACATATTACAAGACATTTTTATATTTTTATGTGCAAATCATCAATATAAAGTGGTTTTTAGGAAGCTCAAAGTTTCCCATAAAATACTAAACTTAGGCATGGATGTTTACAAGACTTTGATCAAAAAAGTGACCTTGCACTCCATCTTGACAATTATATATCATTAAAAAATATTATATTTATTCCAAATATTTTATGTGACACTAATGATCTAAAATAATATAAAGATAGGATGATAAGTGGTGTCATGTTCATCATACACACCTACAATCTATACAAGTTGCCTAGATGCCCACCTATAACAAACAATGACCTCAACTTGTTATTTAAATGATGTTTTTGGAAGTCTAAAGTAAATATAGGTATGTTAAAATAATAATTTCATTTAAATATTAATTTAATGTCTTATAACATCATGACCAAGCTCAGTGACATCTCATAAGCACCTACAGGAATAAAAAAGTCAAGGATTCTCAATCAAGTGGGAAGAACTAAATCTTATGAGTTTAAATATCTTGTAAAGAGTATAAAATGAGTTAAAATGATAAATAAAACTTATTAAAAACTTATTAAAATAAATTACCACCTTCATGATCTCTAAAAAATTTAAACAAGCTTATACAAACCCCTTAGGACCCTATGAGCACTTACAACCATTTTAGATGACTGTGACCAATAGTGAGTTAAGGAGTGATGTATGAAGGTTTAAAATTCATATAATTGACAATAAGTGATTAAAAAAAATCATTAAATTATTATAATATACCATAAAATAATATATATACCTTGCATCAAGATAAAATAGGCATGAATACCTATAGGCATGGTGTCAAGAAGCAAGAACACAGTCAAGGTAACACTCAGTTTTGACAAGACAATAGTTTTTTGGTGTGAAATTGGAATTAAAATGAATAAAAAAACATAAAAAATGTATAATAATGCTTTGATAGGTTTTATATATGTTTCCAAATCCAAATTCAAGCTAAGAGTACTTACAAGCACCCTCTAAGATAAAAAGTACAGTCTGTAGTCTAAAATAGGGAGATGGGGGGTTGAGCAGTTGAGGCATGTATTGAATATTTGAGGTGATGTAAAAGATTAGAGAACATTATAATTATTAAAATATTATAATTTTATCCTCATGACTTAAAAACAAGTAGATAAAGGACTATAAACCTACATCATACAATCTATAGTCTTGAATCCTACACAAAGTACATTTCACCTAGGGTCTATTTTAGGTTTTGAATGAGTTGAGAGGTCTATTGAATTCAAAAATAGATAAAAATTGTTATATATCCTATATAATAAATAATAATACCATAAAATATCTAATTTTTCTATTAGAATAGGGGAATTACCCTCTATTTTATCTCAGATAGAGGGTACTTCCCCTTGAATGCAAACTACCTATTTTAGTGAACAAGATGAAAGTGGTGGATCAAGGTACTAATTGATAATTTTAGATAGGATTATTAAGTTGAAAATAATTGAGACATTATTAATAAAATTTCATATAATTAATAATCTCATCTCAGAGGTCTAAACCTACAAAAGTTGTAAACAGGCTTAATGAGCATGGTGAGGCCTATAACCTAAAAGAAAGATCAGATTCATTTATAGTCTTAACTAAGAACTCTAATGGATTAAAAAAAAATCATAGGGTATAATTATGTGTGTTAAATCCTCAAAATTATAGGTGAAGCCATAAAAATCTATGTTTGAGCTAAAATCCAACTCAGGCCTGTTAAACAAAGTTTAGTTCTAGAAGCCAAAGAGAGAGTCATTTCCATTTCCACCTTGAGATGAGCTTTATAATATAGTTATGAATTATGTTAAGGTCATTAAAGGTGCGTCCAATATTTAAATTTTAAATGGAGGTGATAGGGAGTCATCTTTTAGCCCAAAAACAACATCAATCTTATGCAATTTGGGGAAGAGAGCTTGATAGGTCAGGTTTAGATGCTCATATATTTTAAGAGGATTTTCATGGAGGAAAAAGGAGTTTATGAAATTTATTTTGGGTCCTTCAAATATACTTAGTGGAATGTTTCTACAAGTCCAATCTCATAACTTTATGAGTGAACCTTAAGATTTCAAAATAGGCCTAAACCCCCATAAACCCTTACCAGTGACCAATTTGAGTAAATGGATTTGGAAAGATAATATAATGGACCATTTTGACCAAGATTATAATTGGAAATTTTAGAGTACTCTCTCAATATCCTCCCCATACTTCTAAGCTGTACGAAACTCTACAGATGGAGTGAAAAATAGGATTTTAGTGTCTATTTTATGTGTTTTCTAAGATATAAGAGGTTTCAAGAGATGAAATAAAGTTTTAGTAGAATATTAGGAATTTTAATAACTCCATATGGACATTTAATTCCTTGGAAAAACCTATAAGTGTGAAAACAACAGCTCTCATCTTAGCTAGTCAAAATTGGCATAGTGGACAAGCTAGTGAGAAGGGTGGAAAACTTCAAGTAAGTTGAATTTAAGGTGTTCTTGATGATTATAAGGATATAAGGGTCCTTAAAATTTTTTAAAAATCCATAAAATATATTTTCATGTAAAATTTATTCCTTTTTAGAGGCCAAGTGTGTGGGGTGCATGAAGGTGGAGTTTTTTTGGACAACAAAAGATGATGGCTCATTCCCAGATGATTCTAGATGATGAAGCCTTTAACCAATGCATGGAGAGGCATAAATAAAACCATTAACCTTAATTAAAATCATTATTCCTATCCATAATCATTTTTGGGATGTTTAAAAAAGTCTAAATCATGAATGTAGTTTTCTAAATTAGAATGAGGAGTTTTATGCCATTTTTCATGAATTTCATGACTTGGATGGACACTTGTGCTTCATGACCTTACATGGTTCATACAAAATCCTTTAATCATGAAAAATTAACTAATTTTATCATATTTAAAAGTGTCCTTATGACCCTTTTACTTCTCTCTTCTCCTCTCTCTCAAGTTCTATAAGAACTAGCCATTCTGGGCATTGTAACTTATGCTTCACCTGAATATGCAAATCCCTGATCATTTTCATACCATTTGATAAATAATAATACTTATTTTTACCTCTTCATGAATATTATAGTGTGTTACTTGAATTTTGTATCTTTCTTAGTGAAAACTATCTATTTCTTAGCATGTTGTCTCAATCTTTCATCTTATTTGTAGTTGGAAAGCTTCTTTTTGTATGGCATGTGAAGTGTTATAAGAAATTTCAAGGATTAAATGAGTTAGTATATTTATTAGTGAAATTAAATGCCTCCTTTATATTATTCTTATCATAGGCATTCATCCATAACCTCATAATGTAACATTGATGTGAAAAGATGTAGATTGAAGAAGTGTATGTTTGGTTTGTCCTTTGTTCTCATGTGTAACATGTTTTTGGTTAAAAGTCATCATATTATTTGGTGTATGACCTCCCTTAGAATATTTTTATTACAATTATCTCTCTACCTTTTCTCCTCCCAAATTTTAAGTGTAGTTTCAATCCAAAGTGGTACATCAAGGGAGCTAGCCCTGTCTAGAGATTCACCTCTTCCTTAGGCTACCCACAAGCCTAGAGGTGTTCCTATTATTCCACTTGGATGAGGATATCTTAGACATATACTCAAAGGGTGAAAATACAAGAGAAATCACCTACTCTATTATATTCCACCTCTATCTCATCAACCTCCTTGCCTAAATTGAGGTCATCAACCAAGTGTACAACCCTACCCAAAACACCTACCACCAAACCTATTTCCAAAAGACCTTCTACCTCAACCATCAAAGAAAAGACTACTACAACACCACCTTTATCCAAGTACTACTCAACCATTTTCCATAGGTTACTACAAAAATCTTGTCTATCCTTACTTCCCATTAGACCCTTTGACCCTATATCTTCTAAACCCATTTGGTATAATCACCGCCAAGTGTGTTCTTATAATAGGACACCTGACCATGATATGGATAAATTTAAATCTCTCCAAACCATTATCCACTAGATTTATGATGAGGATGATCTGTTAATAGATGAAATTCTTATGAGCCCCATACTAATCCAAACAACAACCACACCTACCCAACACTCACCTACTCCACTCTCACCTAAGAGTGAAGATGAGTCTGACCAATATTCTAGCTCCATCTCTCTTTCTATCCATACTATCAACATGGTCATGAGATCATAACAGAAGGACAAAATAAAGGCTAAGGATTCTATTCCTTATATGTACCACTCTTCAACCTCCCAACCAACCCACACCCATCCATCTCCATCTCTGATTAAACCTAGGCTATTTATTTTAGGTGCCTCCTAGTCTAACCCCTTAGAATCCATTAAGAGAGTTATCCTTAAAAACTTTCATCAGACCTCAATGAAGATGATTTTGTATGAGTTAATCTCTACCTCTCCCCATCACTGCCAAGCACTAATAGAGGCTTTTCAATCCATTGAGGTCCAACCTAAGGACCCCCAACCTCTAGCCGCTTTTCTTCATTCCCTTCAAATTTTCAACCTTGTTACCTTTAAGGATTTAAAAATAACTTCCATCCATCTTAAGGACCCAAATCCCCCTCTCTTTATTACTACTTACATCAACCAAACTTACATTAAATGGGTTATGATTGATGGGGGAGCTATTATTAACATCATATCCTCTCCTGCCTATAACCAACTCAACTTTCCAGATAATGTCATGTCTAGATCTTTGGTTGTCCTTAAATGATACCATGGCCACTACCTTGGGAACTATCATCCTTCATATCTATTTAGGACCCAGCATGCTTCCCAAACTTTTCTATGTTGTAGAAGGTGAATTCTAATACATCTTGTTAGGATGACCTTATATTCTCTCTATGTGTTATGTTCCATCTACCCTCCACCATTTCATTAAGTTTAAACATGAATGTTAGGTCATCACCATATAAGTTGACCCAATTCCTTTATCAACATGTAGCATAACCTATTTCCCTAATGATGTCTTCATACACCCATCCAACATACCCTCAATAACTAAAACCTAACCTTCAACCACCAAATCAAATATCATATCCCCTTCTATAAATGAGGCATCAACTTGTTCCTCTATACCTTAAAACAAAATCCCCATTAGAGACCCTTTATATTCCACATTCCATTGCCTTTCATTGGGGGAGTATCACCTTTTATCACTTGATGCTTTCCTTACTCCTCATGATTATGGGAAATTTACTAACCAATTGGGATATGACCCCAATTTAGGACTCTTATTCCCTTTAGACCTCTACACCATCAGACCCATATTTTATATGGAGGACTAAATAAATCCCTTGGTGCTTCTACCACATCTCTTCTACCTCGATCATTCACCACCAATTTTTCTTACCTAGATAAACCAAGCTTCAATGAGACATACCTCTATTAGTGTGCTTGGAAATTATTTAGTATTGGGTGCTATGATCATGGCCCATATTAATTGGTCACCATCAAAACTAAGAAGCCACATGAGAATCATATACTTGGTGTCATTTTACCTAACAAGAAGAAAGACAAGCAACCTATCATTACCATTATTGAAGAAGATGCCCCTTCCTTACCAACCTCACCTTCACTTGTATGTGAGGATGATGACACCATCCCACCTAATTTTTTTTCACCAACATTATCATCCTTAGACCCATAACTTATCAGTAGGAGGGGGTGACCATAACCATCCCTTTGATCCATCCTGAGATGATAGGAGATGACTCTCCTACCATTAACATTTTTCAATGCCAAGATGATTATTTTATTCTCACCTATCTTGATGCCCTAGATTCTTCAATCCACAAATCCCTTCCTCTTGAGACCTCAAACATGTTGAATGAATCCACCATGGATATCAATTTGGGTACCCTAGATAACCCTCCCATTATTAAAATTGACTAATCACTAAATGCCTAAAAACTTTGGAAACTTTCCTCTTTCTTCCAAGACCATAAGATATCCTTCACTTGGTATTATAGTGATATGCTTGGAATTGACCCTGCCATTGTTACCCATAACATAGTCACTCACCATTATGCCAAAATTTTCAAGTACAATCTTCAACACATACACCCTTGCATAACCCTTCTTGTCAAAGAGGAGATTAAGTGTCTCATATCTATCAATTTCATCCAAACCATTAACTACCCCCAATGGGTTTCTAATTTTTCACATGTCACCAGAGCCATAAGGGGACTACACATTTGTGTGGACTTTCATGACCTCAACCTCATCGACCCCAAATATGAGTTTCTTCTACCAAGAATCGACCAACTAGTTGGTCTTACATCTAGTTATGAGATGTTATCTCTCATGGATGGATTCTTAAGATATAATTAGATCTTGATTTCTCCCAAAAAATATCATAATAACACCTTTACCACACCATGAGGAACCTTTTGTTATAAATTTATGCCTTTTGGACAAAATAATGTTGGTGTAACCTACCAATATGGCATGACCTATACCTTTTATGACTGTATCCATAAGATTATTGAGGACTATGTGGATGACCTTCTCAATAAATCCAAACCCTAAAAAGATCACTTGGTTATTTTTAATATCATATTTGAATGCCTCATCCATTACCATGTCTGCCTAAACCTTAAAAAGTTCATTTTGGGGGTCTTGTTAGGAAAAATTCTTGGTTTCATTATCTCCCTTAATATAATTAAAGTTGTTCCTACAAAAATCAAATCCATCCTTGACATGCTTCATCTAACCAACCTTAATTAGCTCTATAGTTTATAGGGAAATCTTCATTCCATTCATAATATCATTTCCTAACTTTTGGATTAGTTCCATCCTTTCCACCACCTTCTAAAGAAGGATGTCTCTTAAAATTGGAATAATGATCATCAAAAGGCCTTTGATTCACTTAAAAAGTACCTTTTATCACCACCTATCCTTACCCCTCCTAAGGATGACCAACCCATTTACCTTTATATCTCTACCACTAACCATTCCTTAGAGTCAATGTTGGCTCATAAAGATAAACAACATAGAGAGAAAGCCATCTAGGAAATTAGCTACATGCTTGTAGAATACAAGACTCACTATACCCATACTAAGAATATTTTATTATCTTTAGTCTTCATGGACACCAAACTTTGACACTACCTTCCTAACCATAAAACCTACATCATAACCAACTTTTACCCACTTGAGTACATGCACTCCAAGCCATACCAAAACTAGCATATACCCAAGTGGCTCATGATATTAGTAGAGATTGATCTTGAGTTCCTTTAGTAAAAGTTAATTAATGGGAAAGTCATTGATGACCAATTGGTTGAGGCACCTTTATCAGATAACTAGCTTCCTCCTCCTTAGTTCCCTAATGAGTCCATCATGACCTTTTCTCAAACTTATTTCACCTATCAAGTCACCATGTTATTTAATCGATCTAAATTTAAATGTGGTGGGGGAATGGGTATAATCCTTATCACATTTGATGGTGAACCTCTACCTTTGTCCTTCAAGATTTATTTCGAATATATTGATAATATGTTTGAGTATGAATCCCTAGTGATAGGCCTTCAAACTGCCTTAATCCTAGGAGTCAAAATAATCAATATCTTTGGTTACTCCCAACTTATGGTCAATCAAATCAAGGACTCTTACCAGTGTAAGATTAATGTTTTGAAATAGTAAAAACAACTAGTTGATGAACTCTTAGCATCATTTGAGCACTAGTACATCTAATCAACCTCATAATCTACCAACAAATTCACCAACACCATGGCTTCCCTTACCTCATAGATATCATATGAACCCTTAGACTCTAAGATATCTTTAATTATCCATAGGCTTACCTAACCTCCCTATGTCAAACTAGGTTCTCTGACAATTTTTAATGTGAAGGAGACCTAACCTGACCTTTGGTATCAATAAACCTTCGACTATCTTAACCTTAGCATAGTTAATTTTTGCCTCTATAGGAATGCTCAAAGATCATTTATTCAAAGAACCTCTTTCTATACCATTATGGGAGGAATTCTTTATTAATGTGGCTTTGAGGGCCTCCTCTTATGTTACCTGTATAGTCATGAAGCCTCTCATGCTATCAAGGAAAAACTTGATGACACATATGGGGGACACTTTAATGACCTCATTGTAGCTAAGTGTATCCTTTATCTCATCTATTACTGGCCTACCCTTAACCAAGACTATTGTGATTATGTGAAAAAGTGTGTTAAGTGTCAACAACACACTAATTTGCATCATGTACCTAGTCATAGTCTTTACATTTATACTAATTTATGGCCCTTTTCATAATGGGTTCTAGACCTCATTGGTGAAATTAATCCCCATTCCTCATAGTGGCACCATTCTATCATCACCATGAACAAGTACTTTACCAAGTGGGTAGAGGCTACTCCTCTAATATTGACCATAGTGGATAAGATTATTGACTTTATCAACCATCACAACATTTGTTGCTTCAGTGTTCCTCATAATATTATCAATGATAATGGTATATCCTTTAATAACAAACAAGTCTTGGGTCTATGTAATACATTCATCATTAATGTAAGTTTCTGCTCACCCTATCTCCCTCAAACTAATGGATAGGTAGAAGCCTCTAACAAAACTCTTAATAACATGCTAACTAAAATGGTCAATGCACCTAGTTAGGATTGGCATTTACATATCCCCTTCACCTTATGGGCATATCATACTATCATTATGAACCATATGAGTGATACCCCTTTCTATCTTGTTTTTGGTGTGGAGTCAATTTTGTGTCTCAAAGTCCAAATCCAATCTATTCACATATCTTTGCAAGATCTCATTTCTAAGGATGATTATCATCAACACCATTTAGCCTAGTTTGAGATGCTTAACAAGCATCATTTAATATCCCTAACCCATCTCCATGTCTATCAAGAGTGCATCAATCATGCCTATAAAAACATCTTAGAATGCAAGAATATAACATCAGAGATCTCATCCTAAATTAAAATCAACATGTCACTAATATGGAGAAAAACAAGTAGGGCAAGTTTGCTTTCAATTGGATAGAACCTTATATCACAACCCATAATTATAGATCAAGAGCTTACCAATTGTATTTTCTCTAAGGCTACCTAGAACCTAAGCCCCTCAATGCTTTGCATCTGTATCCATTCTTTTGTTAAAAGGGATCAAGCTCATCTTATATATAACTTAAACTCTTCTCTTGATATCTACCCATGTTCCATCTCCCCATTTTAGGGGTAATTGATTAAAATATGAATCATATGATTATATATCATAGTCATAACCTAATATTGAATAATGTGTACCATGTCTCTACCCATGACACGATTCTCATGGTATTTTCCACCCCTTTTTAGGATGGATGCCCATGATCGATGTCACCTAAACATCTTTACACCTAATCAACCTTTGGTGTTTTTATTTTTACCATCATAAAGATGAATCATTCATCTTATATAAATAATTATATGTCAAGCATAATTAAATCAATCAAAATTAAAAATACTTATGATTAGTAATCATGGGTCATTCCTAGCATTCACAAACTCCTCCCTTAAAGGATAGTTGTTGAACATTTAATTGAAATTGCCAAATATAAGGTAGACTGCTCCCTTTAAGGACAACTATCAACAACATTAAATAAAGCACATAAACTTGAACCACTCCCTCAAAGGATGGATAAGTACAACATTTTTCAAAATCATGTCAATTTCTTGGAAGCTTCCCACATCGATCAACTTCCCATATACAATAATAAATAAAAATACCCAGTATCACAACCATAACAAAAGCAAGCTAATTTTGAAATCTACAATCAATTCTCAAATAACATAATAAGGTGGAATCCACAATCAACATTCAAAAGTAGACTTCCTATATCGATTAGTCTGCATAGTTTAGCATAGACTTGTTTATAATGACTCTTTGTACACCTATAAAAGAGGCATGCTAGTCTCACAAGAAGGTTCCATTTCCCCCCCATCTCACCTTTACACTATATGCAAGGGATATTTTTGAGCTTACTTGACATTATGTGGTTGAGACACCTTTTGATGAACTAATGAATTATAATACAAACCATTTGAAGGGATTATGTTCATTAATCCAATCTGCTTTAATTTTTTAATCTAGTCCTTATCAACAAAGAATCACTATGCCCTCTTCTTATCTTATCATGGCTAGTTGATCTTTCCATTATGGAATTTATCTCTTAGTTAAAATTTTTATCCACTTATCTTATGTTTTTTATTCATTTACCTTATGTTTTTTTACCTTAATACAAATTGATAATAGAGCATAATCAAAGCATAACAATAAGCATGACCATATTCATAAATTATCACAAGCATGTCAAATCATAATATCAAAACATCCACAAGTAATTAAAATAACTAACCATTTTCCACCACATGTATAATTCTAAAATAATGTAGTATATACTCATTAAAACTTAGCATGTGATAAGCATAACCATAAATCAAAACCATCTCATGATTAGCTAAACATCCATAAGAAATATATACATCACACCATAAACATTAAACATCAAACAATAAACCATGAACATAAGCATAAAACAATTATCACATATATAAAATCATGAGTCAAATAATCATAATAATGTGTATATGTAGATAGACACGACTAATTCTCAAAAAATACATCTCACCAGATTAGATCATAGGCCAAAATGAAAATTATATACAAAATGTCATATTTTAGCTATATCTATGCCCTAACAACAACACTACCTCCTATATCACCACTAGATCTTAGTGCCTACCCACCTAATATACCTTCCAATCCACTAGCTATCTCTGTCTACCTAAATAAAGACATTTTCCACTACCTTGGTGTCACTAGACTATCACCACCTACCAAGCTAGCCCTATACTCATCAGGGCTCATCTAGACACTATGTCAGAAAAATAGCCTCATAATACCATAGCTCATCTACTATATCTAGGTATCATGTCATGGGGGTAAAACTTGATGCCCCTACTTATTCCACTACTCCTCCTCTCTACCTTAGATAATCCCTCTCTTAGGTCACCAAGCCCAAAGAGGTCCTAGCCTAATCCCTCTAACCTATGATAGTAGAAATCCAACCCTATAAGGTAGTTAATTGATCCTATAGTGTAAAAATATAACCCTATAACATGGCCACCTACCCCTATAATATATGTACCTATCCCTATGTAATGGCTAAAGCCACTCCTACCTATCCACCAAGACCAACTAGATCCATGTCCATCAGCCTCAGACCTCAATCATCCCCACCAATATCTATAACTAAATATATAGGATGGTACCATGCCATGTACCCATTTATAAACCCAACATCATTTATTAGTACCCTAGTTGGTATCTCTTTGTACTTTATAAAATTAGGCACAAGATGTAGCTTTGGTAATAGGATCTCTAAATCCTCTCTCTTATATCTAGGGAATGGGCTTGGGATACCCTATACCAAGACAAACTATCAATGTACCATATTGAATGGAATTAGCTCCACCAACCTATCTCACATTCTAAGTATCCATCTATATCTTTGAAGGGAGAGTTTCTATCTCATGTACCTTAGCCATACCAAAAACTAGATGTATGGCTTTTAAGTGATGTATCATATCACTAGTGCACCTAATACACCCTTAAACCAATCCATGTCATGAGATCATCCTCCTAAACCTAACATATAAAATTCATCCATACACCATATCAAGTCTATGGGGAACTTTATCTATGTGAAGCTTACCCACAACAACCCCATTGGCTTTAGCACCCTGATGTGCTCGTAAGCCCAATAATGAAGAACTAGGCCAATGTTGATACTATATCTCCTATGGGCCCTAAACCCCCATAGCTCCTTGTATATTTGTATAATTAAAAAAATCAAACAACCAAATATCATCCAATCTAGCAATAGCTCGACCAATACCCCCAATAAAAAATAAAGAAATCTCTCACTTCTTAAGTCAAGAACTCTAAAGCATGTCACAATAATCATGAACATGGTCATGAGTCTCCTCTCAAATAGAGCCCTCTTATACGATGCACTATAACTAAACCCACAACATGCCATTTAACTTTATCCCTCTCATCTCTATACAAAATCTCAATGTTATCATCTTGCTCCTCCCACTCTATGTGGTAAATCAGATCGCCATAGAGTGAAAGTTGAGTGATCATATGAACATCCTTGAGTAGAATAGTCATCTCCCTAGGTGGAAATAAAAAGGTGTTCATAGTAGGATATTATCTCTCAATGATCACTATGACCATGGATGCATCCTAGGGTATATGTTAGTAGTGCCTCATAGCTCCCAACCTCACCTCCTCCATGTGGACCTAGTCAGTTGGGGTCATCCCCTATTAAATCTCTATGAAGATACATTTTACATGGTCATGCATCTATATTTACTCCTTGGCATACACCAAGTCAAAATCATGACTTAGTTCCCTACACCAATATCATCTACCTTAAAACTTTATGGGATAGACCTATTACCTTATCTATCTTACCCATCTACACACTAGCTTTTCCCTCTAATCCTACCTGACCAACCTATACCCAACATGTACATCATTACATTTGCATTAACTTTTTTAACCACTTATCAAAAGTAAAACAAACTTATCTACCTTATTAAACCATCGATGGTCATGGTGACCATTGATTATTAGACAACCATGTTTTCTAGGGTGTCAACTATCAAAGTTAGACCATACCATTAATGGTCACTATGGGAATTTCATGGCTAGAATGCCCAAACCCTATCACACTAAAAAAACTACCAAATGTAGAAGATAAAAAAAAAATTCTACCTTAAACCCTTAACCAACCCAATTTACCTACCCACCCCACTAATTCCTAATTTTACCCTAATTTTCACCAAAACCCTACCTAGGGCATAACAAACCAAATTAAGTATTACAACCTACCCTAACCTCCCAACCTAATCATTTATGTAAAATCACACTTAGCTATCAAAATTAGTACACCCCATACCTCATTACATTAACAACATCATGGAGTCACCCTTAAACTTGAGGAATCCTTATTTATGCCCGTGTACTCCCTACATCTTAACTAGTCACCTAGGACCCCCTTAACTAAATGTCAAAATTTACCTCAATAAACTACTATCCAATAAAGTGCCATTGTCACAAACAAATAAATTCACTAGAGCTTCAAATCAACCAAGAAATAATAATAATGAGTGAAAAGTAATTCTAATTTTACTTTTACTTTATGGACATTTAGGGTTTTCACCCTAACCATCAATAGTAAGGATGCCCCACTTTATTAATTCTACCAAAACAAACCCCCTTTTTATCAAAACTAACCTAATTTTACCCACCATTGGAGACTACCTTCTCCACCCACACCAACCACCTCATCACCTTACCATTGGTCCATTTTATCCCAACTAGAATGCATTTTGTGACATGTTTTATTTTGTCCTTTGACTATAGTGATAAAATTTCCATCTTAACCACCTTTTGAAAATATGCCACCTCATGCCTACCTAACCCACTAGAGTATTTTCAACAACACTTCCTGCCTTAAGTACCTATGACACTTAACCCATTTATGTTTTTAGTGACCTTGTCTATGAGACTAATAAGTGTACCCAGCCACCATGCCTAATTACATTCATGTGGTACATTGGTCACTTATCCCTTAGCATCAATTTTTATCATTTTCAACCATGGTAACCTCATCTCTGCATGATCTTAGCTATCACACCTTTTTTCATAATTTATAAACCTATTTTAAATTTAGCACCTAACATATCATACACCTTTATAATATCCACCTTCATCATCACCCTCACCCACATTACTAAGCCCAAACTTGATTTTGCTTTACCTCATCACCTCTTATTTTGAGGGAGAACACCTAATCCCATACTTGAGACAACCAAACATTTGACCATCAACCATTTTTATTTTACAACTAGTTAATTCTAAGATACATAACAAAAAGGGGGAAAAAGTAGACATCATAAATATTCACACCATGATTCTAAGTGTCAAAGTACCCTTAGACCACTTTAGGACCCCCTTGGGATAATTTAACCCTTTAACCCATAATCGATCTAACTTATAGTTATTTGGACTAAACTAACTTAACCTAGATTTTGCCTATTTTTAACCCTTCACCCTTGACCACCAATAGTCAGGTTAACCACAAAAAGTCACCTTAACCATTAATGGTTAAGTTTCACCTCCTTAATAACCAACATGCAAATGACATACCTTGCTTTTCTAAATATAAGTTGTCTAAATATATGCATGAGCTATTGCATAGATGAGTTATAATTAGGAGGCCCAGTTCACATGTTGTTGTAACTCTCTTACATTCCCTATAAGAAGAGAGGAGCGAGGATGTATAATAGATCAGAAATCATGATCAACAGCTTGTACATCTAAGAGTTTTCTCTTTGTAGGTCATTGTTCATTAGTAATCCATTAACCATACCAAAGAGTCAATTTTATGCTACCTCTCCACCAAGCTCTCAAGTATTATTACTCTATCAAAATTGAGACAGATTCCACCAATGCGTCAACTACCTAAACCATCCACCCAATCAACTTATGGTAAGACAATTAATTATTTCTTAGTATTCATTTACTTTATTTCCATTTTGCAATCAACCTAGGTCTTACCCATCTCTCAGAATCCACCTATTATATCTTGTCAATCAAATTTTTTACAAACCTAAATCCATAAAAAATAACCATTGATGATTATCTCAACTATCAATGGTTTGTTCAACCACCTATGGTTTACCTAACTATCGATGGTCACCTTGACTACCAATGATCACCTTAACCACCTACAATTAGCACAATCATTGATGGTCACTATGGGAGTGAAATATTAGCAAGTTATTTTCACCTACCTACACCTAATAAACCCTAATTTTATATGTCCCTAGCTATTCATAGAAATCTATATAATTTTTTGAAGCATATCCCTATGATTGAACACTAGTATTAATTAGTTTATCACTAATTTAATCATTTCTAGTCTATTTTATAGGCAAACATTTTTGTTTTCAATTTAAGTACCCTTTTGGTTTAGTGATGCAAGTACTTTCCTTTGTATTTTATAAACTTAATCATTTATAAAAATGTGTGGATTGATATCCCATAAGGAATATCTTGCTTCCAGGATCTAGCTATCGCTTGGAAATCCACTCAACTATATGTCTAACAAACAAATTTGCTTTAATGTTTTCTTATTTATAGGTCATCCTCCCAAGCCAAAAAGGAGCTCTTCACAATGTTCTAATTCAACATACACATAATAAAACAAGTTTTTCAACCATACTCATACTTATTTTCTTCTTTCCCCTTTTTTAAATATAAGTAAAAATTCATTGAGACACTAAAGACTACACTCATCATGACTGTATTGATAGGCATGTTGGTAGTTCTATGTAGTCATCTTATAGAGGTGAGTTTGATGTGTTTTACCAATAATTGAAGATTTTATTACATATTAATATGTTATATAAGTATCTTAGGTTAATTTTAATGTATTATTGTCCATGAGAAGTCACTATGGAGGTGTGAAGAGTCAACTATTCTTGATTATAAATTGGCAGTGTTTGATAGTTCTAAGTGGTCATGTTGCAAGAGTGTAGTTGAGATATTTTTCCATATATAGTGATGTAAAATGGACATGGTGATGAGAATTAATTCATGAAGGTTATACATATGTATTTTAAGGGTATGGTCATTAGATAAAATTTATTATATGCTTCAGATATTTAAGGTAGACTTTTTCCTATGTATGAAAGGTTATTGATAAGAAGACCCAATGTCATGGTTTAAGGAGTGATTTTATCTAAAGGTGTTATGGATATATTTGGATGTTATAAATGGTATATTTTAGTTTTATGTGATTTTTTTAATTCATTTTTAAAGGCTCATGTTACTCCAAGGTGGCTAAGTGTAGTGTGTACTTTGTGACGACCTAATGCACTAGGTCTCTAAGTAGGCCTAAGAAAAGATTAAGGCCTAAATGAGTTTGAACGACCTATTTAGTAATTTTTTAAATTATGAATTTTTTTTTATGACCCATTACAAGGGTAATACATGTATTTAAAGATGTTTTGATGAACAATATGGTTAATATTAAGTGTTTGGTATAAATACAAGGTATAATAGCCCTATTTGAGATAGTTGAGGAGATGAAAATATAAGTGAAGAAAATAACTCTTAGAAGAGAATAAGTACGTTATGTAGAAAATAAAAAGGATAAAATAATAAATCATGAATATCTAACATATTTTTTCTAAGTGGATGTCATGGTCAGTTAACTAATGAGCCAAGTAAGAGACCTATTGAGTAAATAAGCCTAAAAGGTTGTTTGGAGAGGTAGAAGGTTGAAGAGTTGAATGAGTTGATTGGATATTGAGAGACCATGATATATTAATTATATATATTTTTACTTATTTATGATAAGTATAGATAATATATATATTTGAAGAAGAGGTCACCATCTATTGGTTTATCAACAAGGTATCTTGAGGTGATCAAGCTTATCTTGGCTAAGTTGGAGATTAGTCAAGAGGGAGTAGGAGTTACCTTATGGGTTGGAGATTTAATAAGTGTTCTTGAAGTAGTTGGGTTGGTTTTAATTAAATTAGAGGTTTTGATCCTCCTTTCAAGTTGAATCTTGCTAAAGGACTAGTTGAGTTGGTGTTTGACTAGTGAGGGGTTGGTGCTCCTTATGAGGTTGGTGCCTCACTAAATGTTTGATTCATTACTTATTAGGATAGTAGTCTAAGTGGTGTTTTAGTGGGTTTAATCCCCCATGAGGGCTTCCAAAATATTTTTTATGTTTATGTGTTATGTTCTTGATTCATATTTGTTTGTTTGGTTGATTATAGATTATTATATCTCTATGTTAGTTTGAATGGTTAATGAATGATGTATGGAATTGAGAGAAATTTTTTGTACATTGATTCATCCCCTCTCAGTGGTTGTGATTCTAACATAAAATGGGTAATTTTTAGACATTATAATATTTTATTATGCATATGGAAATTTTATTAAATACTTAAATTCACCTTACATGAATTTTACATAAACATATAGCTCTTACACACCCTTATCTCGCATCTACATGCTTTCTATGGGTTTGGCATTCTTCATTTATATCAGTTACCTTCATAAATTTTGTAGTCTATTCCTAACCTATTCATTGTCATTTTAAAACTATCTCTACATTATAAAATTAGTATTCTTTAATTTCATACAATTTTTTTATTGAATAGGTTTCCAACTATGATGAATTTATCCCCATGCCAAGAAATGGTCATTTTTCAAATTAAAATTTTATTCAGCTTGTACATTTCACTTTTTGGTAGTTTGAGAAATAACCCAATGATACCATATAAATACATAAGTTCTAATATTATTCCCTTTTTATCAATCATATATCACTCACAAGAAATAACTTTCACATTCAAATGGACTAACTTATACTTCCCAATTCAGTAATCAACCACAAGGAGCAGGTCTTATAAAAATTTTGAAGCACTAAATCCAAGTCAAAATTTACATTTTAAAAGTTTCATAAGTAAGATCATAGGTTTCATTCATTAAATAATCACTATTACATACATACACCTTATAGGAATAAATAAATGATGTTTGACTTTCTTCTTCATAGTATTCAATATGTAGGCAATGCTCAATTATTCATTAGGGAGTGGTTGAGGTCAACTAAACCCACCATTATTCCCATTTTATAGGAATTAACCTAGTGTAAAAAGTGGGAATATTATTTAAAATATCATTATACATGTTTTTGGATGTTTCACAAACATTGAGCCTTGATATCACGCATAGAGGTGGATTACAAGTAGGCATAATTTCCTATATTAAGACAAAGAGTCATCATGCACCTAGAAAAATCATATAGAGTATAGAGGATAATTTTTATTAATATCATCTAAAGATAGATAATTTATTCTAGTCACATCTAGATACATAGCTCATAATCCATGTAACTCTTAATCTAGCTTCTAGTCCTTTATACCACCTACATTCAATCTCAATCCTACACAAAAAAATAAACACATTAAATATCTTATTCCCTTAGTGCTTTCCCTAATTTTCAAGTACAATTATTTAATCATATTTTAAATTTTATATTTAAATTATTTTTTTATTGTTATAATTTATACTATCTAAATAGTTCCTTGATTTTAGCTTGTGTAGGTTCATTTAAACAAAATAACGTTAAAAAATATGTATAAACATCATTAAGATAATTATTGATATAAATAATGTTAAAATTTTATGTGGTTGTTATTAGTTATATTTTTTTTGGGGTTATATCTAATATACTACAAATCAAAATACTAATAATTGATGGCTAATTTAATAGTTGTGTTTATTTTAAAATGTATAGTAATGCAAAACTAAAAATTTAAAACTTGTTAACAATAATCTTTAATTTATTTATGGGAATTAAAAATAATTTATATTAATTTAAT
>JARHVA010006337.1:262500-370000 GCA_037957365.1 Torreya grandis | reverse complement strand
AGGGGTGTGAAGTGCATCTAGTGTATCCTTTATACACTAACCCCTTGTCTCTTTCCCAAGTTTGGTATTCAGGTTCAAGTATCAAGAGATCCTAAAGGTTTTCAAGATTAAATAAAACACATAATTAGATCTACATAGAATCAATCTTTGATATTTCACTACCAGTGTGTTACAGACCTATTGAATAAAATATAGAAAATCTAGGTCACTAGGATAACAGTGCCAAAATTGGACACCTGTACTAGAAGTAGACAATAGCTCCAAAAAGTAGAATATAGTGCCAAGTATTAGGGTGCCTTGAGTTTGGCACCACTATCCAATAAATAAACAAATTTTTGGGTTCTATTTATGATAGTCTACCATCCTTGTACAATAATTTCTAGATCTTGAACCATCCTTTTTGACCCAGAATAAGCTAAGTTTGATTTATCTAGACTTCTTACTATTTTTAGAAAAGATAAAATACATATTTGATGGCACAAATTAGTAGGCTAATTAAGACACATTAATTATCAGTTTACATTTACTCATACCCTTTATTTTATTAGGAATTAAACTCTTAATTCCCAAAAAGAATAAAACATTTGGTGAACTTGAATTACTTTGAATTTTTGCATAAAAACCCTAGAAACCTGAGGGATAATTATTTTTTATTTTTTTCAATATTTTCTTGATTTTTTATAAATTTAAAAATTATAAAACTAAAAATTAATTGATATATTTTCAATAAATTCACTCAAACCCTAGTTTGCACATACTAGGTCCTATTTGCATAAAAACACTTTCAAACCACTAGGAAAAATATATTGTTAATTCTAGAAATCTTTTTAGTTTTTTCATCATTTTCTAAAAATTAAAACTACAAATTTTCTATAAATATTTCAAATTATTGCACTAATTTTGGAAAAAATCATTTAAAACCCTAGTTGCATCAAATACATTCTCAAGTATTTTCCAATACTTTTTGCATAATTTTATAAAAATTTAGTTGCATATCTCACTTAGAAAATAAATTTCAAATTCAAAATTTCATAATGTTTTTCAAATAATATTGCTAAAAAATCCTTAGTTGCATTTACTAGCTCCATTTTACTTGTTAATCTACCACTATACATATTTCAGAGTCTCGTATCCTTTTCGTGCATATTCTAGTTCCTTGTTTAGATTATATCAGCTTAATATCTTCTACTATTATCCATGTTCTTTTCCTTATGCCACCTGAATTCCTAACATCTTTTCCCTCATGATGAAGTGTAAGACTTAGTGGAAATCCTCCAGAGTTCACCCACATTATTGTAACTCTACCATATGCCATGTATAAACAACCAATTTAGGTTCCAGTCATAGATTATACACATCTAAATTACACCAATTTTAATTAGGATAATTTTGACAAATAATAGTATGAAAATAACAATGATGATGTACACACTAATGCTCATGTTCCATCACATTGGACTACTGATCCACTTCCACCCATTTTTGATAATGAAGTCATACTCAATAAAGATTTGGTTTTACAAAATTTTAGAGAAAGACTTAAGGAATAGCCTAAAGATCATACACTAATTTTACAATATATTATGGAAATAAAAAAGTCTAAACAAGTTGAATATTCCAATCATTAGAGTATCTAGTTTTAAATGACACTACAGGGGTAACTATGTCTTAACAACCCCTATAATAGCCTAACCTTATTATTCGACACTAGTTGTAGCTAGTACATACCTCTCTCTTGATGTATCAGCCCTTGTACAAGAGATAAAATCTCTTCAATCCAAGGTGTAGTGTCTTGAGCAAGGTACCACTATACCTACATAGGTATTATATTATTTTGCACTTCTACATACACCATTGGCATGCCACATTACTTTTACACCCTTGCCATAGGGATTTGATCAACCCAATATTACTCTTTATGATGGAAAGGATGATTGAAAGACACATATGAGAGCCTTTCATGTAGCATGTTTGGATTATGTACCCAATGACTAACTATTTATCAAAATCTTTCCATGGAGCCTAAAGGATTATGATCTACAATGGTTTTATAGTCTACCAAATTAGTTAGTCATAGCATCAATCTTTTATTAGACACGTTCCTAGCACATTTCAATATCAACATTGGTGATAAGGTCTCATATGCATAGATTGCACAATAAAAATAAAGGCCAAATGAGCCTCTCACATATTATGTTCTTAGATACAAGACTATTTTGGCTAAGTTAGCTAGCCTTATGGTTGATCAAGAGCTACAAGATATTTCAAATAGAGCCTTCTTCCAGCATTACATGAATCTATTATGTTTAAAAGATTATCTTTTGTCACTAAATTGTGTCATACACTTAAGGAAAGAGAAGTCAAGCTAATCTTAATGGGAAAAATCAAGTATTCAAGTACTCCAAACACAATAAATAAAAGTATATAAAATTCCCATACAAGTTCAAAATTAGTGATAACAAGAATCAATATCAACCAATAATCAATATGGCTTTAGAGCCCCCTCAATGTGTGGTTTTATTAACACTTCCTCGATGTGCATTTACCAATTTCTCCAACTAGAGTTTTATAGTAGTTATTGGAATGAAACATCATAACACTCCCACCTATTTGGGAAGTAGATCTAGTAAAGCATCTTTCACAAGGGTATGATCAACATACATTTTTTTATTTTCATATGGTACCAAGACACACAACAAATAGATGCATTAGTTTGTGACATAATATACAAGATTTGATAGATGATAATATACTAGATATAAGCACTTTAACTAATCCTCCAAAGACAAAGCCAACACAAGATAAGGCTTTGAAAATATTTCTCAATCCATTTCCACAACATTCAAAATAAGAGAAAGGAGACACATAAATTTTTCATCATACATACCACACACCTCCTCCACTAGCTACATACCAGGCATCTTTAGTTGAGACACATCCTTTGAAGGGTATCATAGGTGTGTATGAGTCTAGAGTTCTAGCCAAGACTTTGATATTTTTTCAAATCAAGAGATTGTGGAGGATGATATAGGTTACAATGTACTTTTTATCAAAGCACATATCCATAATCATCATATCTATAGTGTACTAATTGATAATGGTTTTAGTCTTAATATGTGTACCTTCACACTACTACAAGATTTAGATTATTAGAGTAGGATATCACTCTAATAAATATAGTTATTAGTGGTTTTATTGGGCATGCTTAAATTTTATTGGGTGAGATAATCATTTCATTATACGTTGGTCCTACACATGTGGATACACCATTCACTATAGTTCCTAGTGTAGGAGTTTGTGGCATATTACTTGGTAAACAATGGATTTGAAAACTCAAGTTAGTACCTTCTAAAATTCATAGATGCATGAAGTTGCTATTTAGGGTATTAAAATTGGTAGAGTTTATTATAAGTCACCACTTCCCACTTTAGAGCCATCTACCAGCTTCTAGTCATGAGATCTAGTTCTTCTACTGATTCTAACATCTCCTCCAGTTTTTATTTTAGGTCCACTTTAGGGTCAGCCATAGTTACAACATCTATCTCTTGTATAGAGGGTTTATACACCTCATAGCTTTAGGATTCTAGATAGATTATAGCTATAGTATTCATACCTAGAGAATTTACATTGTAGTCTCATATAGCCACATAGAGAGCACCTATTCATAGAGTTTCTTCTCCTACCTTTAGATGGGTCCCAAAGAGCCCTGCAATTGTATCCACTTCTTAGAGTCATAGGGAGACCCCACATTCAACTTCCACCTTAGATATTTTAGATCAATTATAACATACAAACATTCTATATTTATAATCTCATTCACACACTTATGCTTCATGATCATGCATGATCCCATTATTTGATACATGACACCATAACAAGGAGTCTCATTTGAGACTCATTGATTGGTATCATTACTTTCCAACATTTATTGTACATATTATCTCATGCTTGATTGTACATAGTTTAAATATATTAAAAACTAAAAAAACAATATAAATTTCAAAAATACAAAAACATTAAATTTTTTTCAAAAAACACCAAAAATACTTTGATTGTATGCATCATCCATGTTTTACATTACTAATATCATGCTAGGACTTAAATTTTCTAGTTTATGGTATTGTATGTCAATTTTATACATTACCATGCTTCACTTGATCTTGTTTGAGTGTGTGTAGTGACATCCAACTACTTGATTGCTTCATTATACACATAGAGGGGGCATTCCTTTATCTACATTTGAGTATATACATTGCTATACACACCCATTGGGGGCATATTTTACATCACTACACCATCTAGGTTATGTCATTTCTACAATACACACTCTAAGTTATAATACTAATATTTATTACTTTATAGCTTACACAAAATATCATTCAACATCTCACTACTATTTAAGACTTGTGTATTTATTAGCATATACCTATTCTTGTACTACACGTGTTTTTCATACTCTCACATTTGCTTTGATTAGTTAGATGTATTTGTATCTTTTAGTTCTTAAATGATTTCTCTACTTTCTAGTGTAGCTTATGTGATTGCATTTTCAATTCCATCTTGTCTCTTGCTTATTTTTTAGGACATTTACCGATGTCCTTTACTTATTTTTCATGTATGTACCTTATGACATTTGCCAATGTCCTTTATTTTTACTCCTCTATGTGCTTGTGGCATGTGTGCTAACTTTTCTTATTTCACTTGTATGTGTATGAGGCCTTTGACCATGCCTTCCATGCTTGTTTCTAGTTTGAGTGACAGGTAGCCATGTATCTTGTTTGCTCATCACCTTGGCCCATCTAGTATGCTTCTTGCTTGTTGCTTGTTTGCTTATTGCTTTTCAAATGTGTGCCATGCCATGACCCATATCATGCATTTCCATTATTTTCTTGGATGCCCTGATGGACATCATACTCCATCCCTCCAAACTAACAACTAATAATTAACTTTTCTTTCTAGTTCTAGTTTAGTACTTTATGCATGCTTTCACATTATTATATCTATCTAGGAATAACCCTATTGATCTAAAAATCTCTTAATACAAAAAATGATATGTCTTGAAACATACAATCAAATATCAAATTCTATATCATATAATTTCTTAGAATTAACATACTTGCATGACTCTTTTCTTCTAAGGGCAATTATTGTAGGTTCATCATTCCTACCCTCAGAAGAGGGCGCATCCAATACAAGATTTGTCACAAAGATAAAACCTCATAGAAATAAAAATATAATCATTTATAATAGTCAACATATAATTCAAAGGTCAAATCAGTCAATTTAGAATATAAAAACAAGAACAATCTTAGATCAACAGTCAGTTTTCATACCAGATAGTAGTGCCACAAATGGATAGTAACAACAAAAAAGTAAAAAAATGCCATAAATTAGATAGTATCAAAAAAATAGGGGTGTAAATATTTTTTCACTCCTTTACAAGTAGAAAAAAACTTGGGGTTTCTAAAAATAGGTAAAAAGTTTAATTTAGGGATAGTTTTTGCACTTTCAGTTCCTTCAAAATCAGTAGTTTCAGCATAGTTTTCTTAGATATAGGGGTTATCATGTGTGGTATGATGGTTCTAAATTTTAGTTTAGAGTGGGAAATTAGAATAAATTCTAAATAAAAATCCATGTTCTAGACATCAATGATTAGGGGTAATGTGTGTGGCACATTATCTTCTTTTGTATCTGAGTTCAGTTTATTCCATGCATTCTTAGTAGTTGCATCCCTTACTCCATCTATAGGTGGTTGGCATCAAATTTGAGTTAAAATTTCATAAAATTTTATCTTTTTGAGTTCTTTAGTTCTTAATTTGGCTTTCATATAAGCCTATTACATGAGTTTTAGAGTAGATTTCATACAAGCCTAATCTAAATCTTTTTAAATGGCCAAGAGTGGCCTAGTTTATAGCACACATTCAACTATCCATGCCAATATGTCATATTTATAGAACATTCATGGGTTATATGATACATATCATATGACATATACTATATACTGATATCAATTCATATATTCATTTCATAGGGTAATGATGGAGCCAAAGGGCCAACCTTCATATTCTTGAGCCACCTATTTAGAGGGATTGGACATATAGTCTAGACATCGATTAACACACTTACGATTCATAAAATTCACTTAGTTGGTGATGATAGATAGAAAGGGATAGCCTTTAAATTATTGAGACACATTCTAAAGAATTTATCACTCATCTCCATTCGTGATATTACTCTTGATTCAACACAATCCAACATCACAAGAGGGTTTGTATTGGTTCACATAACTGATGAGGTGTATTCATTCTTCTCTCTTCCTTTACTCAATCTTTATACATTTTTATTTTATATATAGTGTATCTAATAATAACTAATCTACTTCATGTTTTTATTTATAGATTCACACTTCATAACATGCTCTCTTTATGCACATCTAGCATCACACAAATTCATGAGCTTTTCCCTCATAGGTAAGTTCATGTAAGTTCAAGTATCAGGAGCTACTAAGGGTTTTTAAGATTAAATCAAAAACACAATGAGATCTACACAAAATTAGTCTTTGATATTTCACTACTAGGGTACAAACCTATTTAATAAAACCCAAAAAATTTAGGTCACTAGGACAACAGCCCCATAATTAGACACTAAAATTGGAAGTGGACAATAGCTATGAAAATTGGAATATAAAACCAATTAGAAAGGTTTATTGAGTTTAGTGCTATTGTATAATATAGAAAGAGAGTTCTAAGTTCTATTTGTGATACTCTACCATCCCTGAATAGTAATTTCTAGATCTTGAATCATCTGTTTTGACCTAGAATAAGCTATGTTTGATTTCTCTACACTTCCTTCTATTTTTAGAAAAGATAAAATACATATATATTTGAAAAAATTAGTAGGCTAATTAAGACACATTAATTACTAGTTTAAATTTACTCAAACCCTTTATTTTCTTAGGAAATTAACCCCTAATTTCCAAAAAGAATAAAACACTTTACTATACCTGCTTAAAAAAGGGTCTAAATAATGATGAAGTTAAAAACATCCACACATGTATGAATTTACTACTAAAAGAATTTAATCCTTGTTATTAATAATGCAGTACATTAATATTAATTTTTCACTATCCATATTCATTTTCATTCATATGATAACTACATCAACTTGCATATAACTTATGTGATCTTAATGGCAAACTATCAATAAGATTTTTGCTTATATCTTACCAATCAAAACTTGTCTTAAAATTAATAGAAACATGAAAATGATAACTAAAAAACATGAACCAATATCCATTACTCATATAACATGGCTTCCAAAACCACACAAATTATTTTATTAGTATTTATATGTAGGTCTATTTTAAAAAATACATGCTTAGAAAGACTTATTTTCCTACTTTGTCATTCTTCTTGGTTTTTCCTTATTCTCATACCTTTATACACCTCTCCTAACCTTCTAAAATTATATAGTTCTCATTACAAACACATTACATTTATTTATAACATTACCATTATGCCAAACATGCAAACAAACTCCTTTTTTCTTGGCAACTCCATGTAAGTGGTAGTTACAAGTTGTCTTTCTTGGCTCATATTGCTCTATTATGACTTTAACATTGTAAAAACCTCTACAGACCCTCCTAGGAACTTATAGTAACATTCAAAAACAATTATATCTCAAAACAACCCAAAACACCACTCAAAGCATAGCTAAGAATTCAAGATTTTAAATTTTGGATTTTGGTGGGAAACTCTAAAATAGACTCACACACACACAACCTAAAGACATATAATGACTCCAAATCACCCTAATTTCTCCTAAAAAACCATTAACTCCCATCAAAAACCAAACATGTCTATAACCAACCTCTTAAACACATTAACATTCTTTGGCACCTTATGATGCTATGTATCATATTCCTTGAGTGGGAAAATTTTGAGTTCCTACTGAAATGCACTTTGTCTAAATTTTTCCTTTCTTTCCAATTCTTCCTATTATTATCTTCTAGTATCCTCTTATTGTTGTTTCTCTTATCCTTTTCATTTCTCCTCAATTGGTGCCTTTGACTTTATCTTCTTATTTTATCTTATCTCTTTATCAGCTCATCTTTTATCCCTATGAAGTATATAACCTATTATGAATCCTTACTCGCTTCATCTTCTATCTCCTCTATATGTGTCTTCTATTCATCATGCTCTAAATCCAATGGTTGATTCTAATTCTTCACTCCTACTCCTACTCTATATATTGATTTTACACTTGTCATGATTTGTTCAAGCACTCCTTGATGGTCTATCTTCTCAATAATGCTTCCTCCTTCATACTTATACTCTAAATGTGCCTATACATTTGGTATTCCTTTATAATTTTCAAAATCTCCATGATATCTTACTTAGATACATATTCATAACATTCCACTTCATGGTGAGTCTTCTCATATCCTTGCTCATCTTGAAATGTCATTTCATTGAACAATTCATCTTCAACATAACACCATACTTCTTGGAAAATTATTATCTTATTATTATCATGAATAAAAGTAACCAAATAAATGATAACAATACCCATAGATTACGTCAAATTATCACCCTATTATTCCTTCATGAGCTTTCTCTATTTATCACTTTATTGTAGTTATCATTTTATGAGAATTTGCTCTTCAACTCTTGACATGCTACTTAAACTAGTTCTTAGGCTAAGATTACCCTTTCTTTTTTCTCTCCATGCTACATTATTTTCACTCCACCATTGGATAACATTTGGAATAATATTATCCTCTTCCTAACATGCATTCTTCATCTAATCAACTCCTTTTAGAGGATCATGGCGATCCTCCTCTTTCCTTCATTCTATCATGAGATCTTGTTCCTCATTGGCTCTTTTCTCCATGTGATCATGGATTTTATTCCTCTCTTGCATCTCCATACCTACACCACTTGCTTAGTAATTATTAAATTACACTCATGAGACTTGATAATCTCTTTAAGGACCTCATGGTCTTCTCCATTATTTACTTCTTTGGTACTCTTCTTATAAACTTCTCTAGGCTTCAATCTCATCTTCTCAAGCTCCTTATCTTTTCCTCTTATCCTCTACTATTTAATTTCTTCATTATCTACCAATACTTGTTCTTTGACCAACACATATGATAATATGCCTTGTTTATTCATCAATTTATACCTACCTTGGTTTGTAAATTAAATTGATTACCCTTGTACCAATTCTTGTTCATATTTTTGGCTACAAATTATGTCTTGATTTTAATTTTATGCCCTCGTATGACCTACAAATTCATATCCTTTAAGTGTTCCAAAGGGAAACATGGTCTTTGGATTTGCCATCTTCTTTATTTCAGCTTGAGACTATGCCTCTAGCTACTTTAAGAAATTTCCTTACTTCTCTTCACTTTGACTAAGAAATTTTAATAAATCCTCTTCAACCTCTTACATAAATATTCTCCATTTCAACTCCTCTTACTCATTTTTACTCTTGCATAACTTGTACTACAACTTGTACTTGGGATCCATCTCCATATTGTGCCATGTTATACATTATTTCATACTCTTCTCATATCAAACCTTGCTACTCCATGATGTATGTTATTTTATCCATCAAGTATTCGCTCTCTTGAGTCTCCATTACTCATCTTTCCAACTATTTTTAGATGAAAAATATTTTCCTTATCTACATAATTTATGGCATGCTACAAGGCTACTATATCTATTTGTAATTTATCCCAAATTTCTTAGACAAATATTTTATTTTCATACCTTTTGACTCCATATTATTTCTTCAGTTATCTTCCTTTTATGCATTTCATGAGGCATCCTTCTTGAATATATCCCCCCAAGCATCTCACCTCTTTCAGGTAAAAAACCATTTTAATTATATACATGTCTTCCTAATCAAATTATTTTTTGACATAAACATGTTATTCATGACTAATTTCCTTCATGATTTCAACTTTTATGTCCTAAACATGGAATTATTCCTCCTTCACTTTTTTACTTCCATACATGTAGGATAATAAATCTTTAAATGTAAAATATTGAGACTTTCTTGCCTCCATTTTCTCCTTCTTGGTTGTTTTTCCTCCATAAATATCTCATTACCCTTAAGGTGATACTCACCTTCCTCTTGTTCATCCATCATAAACTTATTCATCTCCTTCTTGATCATTTTACATAGCAACTTCCTTTTATTTTCATTGTCTCTCATGATAATCCTCCTTATTCTCTCTATGAGTAGCCTTATAGGCCACTTAACTCTCTTTTTCCTCATCAACCATCCATACAATTTTTTTTCCTATTCTTTCATGAGATCTACCAAGATATTTGACCTTTATTTCCTTTGATCTATCTCACTCATATCATATTCAATAAACAACCCTTTTCTCTTTGGGTATTCCTTCCTATTTTCTCATTGTGATACTTTAACTCATCCAAGCCATTCTTTTCCTTTTAATTCTATATATTCATCTTATCAAAAGCAAGTATTTTTCACCTTGATTTGGTGTATCAACCTAGGTTCTCTTTACTAACTATATTGGCATGCTTATCCAAGTCTTTTTCACCTTGTAACTATAACTCTCTTTTTGGAGTCTTTACCTCTTTATATTATATTAAATATCTTCTTAGGGATTCTCTACCATAAGATATTTCATTTTTATACCTATCTAACTCATTCATTCAACTTAACTTCATGAAACCTCAAATAACAACCTATTATATTCAAAATCATGAATTATTCGAAGAGCTTACCTGCTCTGATACCACCTGATACAGAGTTAATGTCTACACTCTTCATATTCCTATACCTAACTATGATTTATTGATTTGATATTTTCTCTAACCCCTGAGTTTTGATTGGATTTTTTTTCATAGGTACTTTGCTTGTATCTTGAACTCCCTTGATCACTCTATTTGACTCACTAGGCTCCTAAGCCTCTTTTCTTGCATATAGTCCTCTATCTCTTAATGAAATATCACCTTTTATCATCCTTTAGATTATATTCTCTAGGGTAAATCACCATAATCATATCGTAATCCAATTTCACTACTTAATCCTCTATTCTTAGTTTAAAATAGCTCATTCTCACGTAGACACATAGGCTTAAAGGCTTCTTAAATGATCCCTTGGTTCTAGTTTCCATTTTAAGGATCTTATGGCCACTTATCTAGTTATTTATATCTTTTTTGATACATCTAATCATAATGCATAATATCCAAGGTATAAATCTTAAACCCACCCCCCATCTCTCTCTCTCTCTCTCTCTCTCTCTCTCTCTCTCTCTCTCTCTCTGGCCTATTCCTTGTAACCCACTTTTCATACAAAAATATTAGATTTAAACAAATTATAAATATCCCAAATTGAAAAACACACTTTAAAATACCATTTATACCCATTGATATTCACAAAAAATTTCATGACACAACTCCCAATGGAGACCAACAAACATAACACCCTTACCTAGTAATTAGGTTTCTTTAGACCTAATTCAACCCCATAGTATTAAAGACCATACTATACAACATTATATGAGTCTTTAACCTCATTAATAATTTATATCATGATAAATAGAATACAATTCCAAAGTTTCATGGTTTTTATCAAGTTAAAACTCAAGTTATTGTAATTTCGATATCCAAAACCCTAGTCTAGTTTTGACAAGCCTGTGTAAAGCTAAAATCATATGAAAATGGTTATTTTGAATTATTGGACACTTAAAAAACTATTAATACATATAATAGGTATGAACCAACTTGTTTAACCTTCTATAATAGATTAATTTTCATGGAAAATGATTACAAGGCTCTAATATGTAATTAATACACTTTTAACAATGTTCTTAAGGATTGTGGGTATAGTAATGGAACTTTTTTTTGAATCATGCACTCTAAATTTGTGGTGAAAATAAATAATATTTAACCTTACCTTGTAAAGGATCTATATCACCTTCCAATATATCATACACTTTTATTGACCCTCCCAAACACCTTTGCTCTCTTTACCTGATGAAGCTATAAACATCCATACATCATGAATTTACTACTAGAAGCATTGAATCCTTGTTGTTGATAATAGAGTACATTAATATTAATTATTCACTATCCATAACCCTTTAAATTTATATCATAACTACATCAACTTCCAGACAACATTTTTGACCTTTACGGTAAACTATCAATAAGATTTGTTGTAATGTCCCCAAATTTCTGTTAAAATGGTTTAATTAATTTAAGTTGTCCAAAAATTAAGATTTCTTCAAAGGATAACTTTAATTAATTAATTTAATTATTATGGAAATAAATAAAATAACATATTAAATAAAGTTGACTTCTTCTAGAAGTTTCCTGGGAGCCTTTAAAATAAGTTGAGGGCAAAGCATTTGGAATATCTTTTGTTGCTAAAATATTCTGAGTATTATGAAGCTTGAATCTATGATTTATCTAAAATCTCTGAGGATGCAAACCTTTAGTAGATTGGAGAAGAGTTGGATGAAAACCTAGCACTTTTTAGGGGTGGATTCATGATGGAATTCAGATTATGCTTATTGATCAGATCTGGGGCTTCAAAGGTCATTCATTGGGTATATCAGGTGTTCAACATATGCAGAGGTTTCTAGGTATTTATTCATTAGATTTGATTTAAGATATATATATATATATATCTTTAGATTAGGTACTGTACAGAATCTACACAAATTGGTACCAAGCCGTACCAGTAGATTTTGAAAAGTGAAAAAGGGCACAGTTCATAGTTGCAGGCCCCAAGGTAGTATAGAAGCCGACATCGGTAGATTAGTGACCAGCATCAACAGGTAGATTGATATCGGCCGATCAGTGGCTAGCATTGGTAGGTAGATAGTCACAGGCAGATAGATAGTCGCTAGCAAGTAGAGATCACCACCAGGCAATTGACGACGACAGTGTATCGATCGACGTCGGTAGAATCACCGACATCGATGACTGTGTTTTTGACATAGCGTCTAGATCTGTGCATACTTCTAGGTTCTTGGTTATTTGGGCTTCATTATACTTTCTATAGTATTACTGTGTACTGTAATTTTTTATTATTCACTGTTGAAGCAAATTTGGGCAATATATTTTTGTATCAGCATACTCTAAAGGAAAATAATCAGATTTATATCTTTGTCTTGTAAGAACCTATATATTTTGTGTCTCCAAATTTAGTTTGGGATCTTTCAGTGGTATCAGAGCCATGCATCTTGCCAGCCTGTAGGGGTAAATATATTTTATTTCTATGCATCTGAGAAGATTTGATATACCCCATAGATATTTTACACGTAGTAGAGCTCAATACGAGTGAGATTTGGGTTTAGGATAGGAACCTATCATGGCCAAAGAACAAGGGAATGCTCGTAGAAATTAGGATGAGGTAAAAAGAGAGATGATGAAGACCCTCATCACTACTCAGCCCAGGATTGTTCAGGCTTTAGACCGATTACAAGATAACAAGGACCGTTTAGAGGTGGATAGACACAAAGGTAGGAGGAATAAATCAATTTTAGTGATAGATAGTCATCATACCCATCAGTCCAGTCAGCATAGTCACCATTCCCATTCTTCAGTGGGAAGTTCCCATCATTCCTCTAGGCAAAATCATCATCATACACCCACTCCAAATAGACCATTATTGCCTCAATTTGTATCGTGTGAACAAATAGCATAGGGGGAGCCACCAGAGATTGGATTCTAGGAGTCTATTTTGGTAGCCACAGTAGAGTGGAGAGCTTTACCCCCAGAGGTTAGGGAGGTTTTTCCTTTTCCCCAGTATTATGTGTAGCATAGAGACACAACCAGATTCAGGGGAGATCATGGTAATAGACCACCATAGCAGCAACATAATCATGACCTCAATAGAGCTACAGGGAAGATTACATTGGCTCCATATAATGGCTCTAGAGACACCAGTGTAAGAGCTTGGGTCCACAAGCTGGACATATATCTTTCTTTGAGGCCCATGCCTAAGCATGAGACCATTTAGTTTGCGGTGTTGCATTTAGAGGGGATTGCATATGATTGGTGGCACCATCGATTGGTCACCCAGGATCACTCGTTAGTTCACTCCTATGTTGAGTTCACTGAGTGACTCATTGCACGATTTGACCATAAGGATACAGAACTTTACCACAAGGAGTTGGCTCATCTTAGATAGAGTGGTCACACAGAAGCTTATATTAATGAGTTTCAACATATTGCAATTATGGTACCTGATATGCCTCAGAGACGGAGTGTGATGTTATTTATTGAGGGATTACAGGATAGACTTAAGGGACTGGTATATGCTTTCCAACCAGCCACTCTTAAGGATGCCATCAATGTGACATTGAGACTGGACACTGTTCCCACTTCTTATCAGGGTGATAATAAAATAGCCACGGACTCTCGGCCTATACAGAAGGCCAACACACCACAAAATAAAGAAGGGTCATCCTCTATAAATCCTTGGATGAATCAGGAGACTAGGAATGACTTGAGGAGGAAAAAGTTAAGTTTTTCCTGCAAAGATCCATGGGAACTAGGACACCGTTGCATGGGTAAGGGAAAGGTTCATTTGATTGAGATAACTTCTGAGTGTGGAGATGAGGAGGTTCCTAATACTGATATTGAGGATAATGTTGAGCAGGTTCAGACACAGTTGGAGTTAGACACCCTGGAGCCTTTGGTATCAACCAAAGTAATTATGGCTACCCTCTCCAGTTATCCTAACTTTCATGCCTTTCAGTTGAAAGGTACACTTAAGGGTAAGTGGGTCATGAGCTTGGTAGATATAGGTGCTACACATGACTTCATTGACCAGAAGTTAGTGGGAAGGCATGGATTATAGTATGAGAGGTTTGGTGGTTTTGGAGTAAAGGTGGCAGATGGTGTAATTTTGGGTTGTACCAAACGGATTTCATAGCTTAGTATTCAGATGGGGGATTACACTCTGATTGATGATTTTTATGTGTTTTCGCTAGGGGATTATGATGTGGTCTTGGGCATGTAGTGGTTATAGGGTATTGGGTGTTACATTATTGATCACCACTGTATGCAGTTAGAATTCCTTTCTGGGGGAAAGAAGATTATCTTGAAGGCAACACTAGATGGAGGACCTAAGGAGGTGTCATCTCGAAAGATGGAGTCTCAGTTTATAGGTGATGAGGTAAATAATTTTATTTGTTGCATGCCATTTTCCCTTCCAATTATGAGTCAACATCCTTATGGAGATTGGGAGACTTTGATAATCAGAGTAGCGCAGTGGCCTTTTGTGAAGTCTAAGGTATGTGATGGTGAATTTTTTAATTACATATTGAGAATTATCACACTACTCTCTAGGAGAAATAAGGAGAATGTATTCACAGATATTTTGTAGCATAGTGTTTCAAATAGTAGAGTTTACAGCTTTCTGAGAATGATATGGGATCTTGGAAGTTGGTGTTGGGTATCAGGAGCGAATTGCTTGAAGACAAGTAATCTCCAGGAAGGGAGGACTGTAATGTCCCCAAATTTCTGTTAAAATGGTTTAATTAATTTAAGTTATCCAAAAATTAAGATTTCTTCAAAAGGATAACTTTAATTAACTAATTTAATTATTATGGAAATAAATAAAATAACATATTAAATAAAGTTGACTTCTTCTAGAAGTTTCTTGGGCGCCTTTAAAATAAGTTGAGGGCAAAGCATTTGGAATATCTTTTGTTGCTAAAATATTCTGAGTATTGTGAAGCTTGAATTTATGATTCAACTAAAATCTCTAAGGATGCAAACCTTCAGCAGATTGGAGAAGAGTTGGATGAAAACCCAGCGCTTTTCAAGGGTGGATTCGTGATAGAATTTAGATTGTGATTATTGATCAGATCTGGGGCTTCAGAGGTCATTCACTGGGTATATCAGGTGTTCAACATATGCAGAGGTTTCTAGGTATTTATTCATTAGATTTGATTTAAGATATATATATATATATATATATATATATATCTTTAGATTAGGTACTATACAAAATTTGCACAAATTGGTACCAGGCCGTACCAGTAAATTTAGAAAAGTGAAAAAGGGCATAGTTCATAGTTGCAGGCTGCAAGGTAGTACAGAAGCTAACATCGGCAGATCAGTGATCGGCATTGGTAGGTAGACTGACATCGGCCGATTAGTGACCGACATCGGTAGGCAGACAGTCACAGGCAGACAGACAGTCACCAGTAGGCAGAGATCACCACCAGGCAACTGATGACGGTAGTGTATCGACCAACGTCGGTGACTGTGTTTTTGACACAGTGTCTAGATCTATGCATACATCCAAGTTCTTGGTTATTTGGGCTTCATTATACTTTCTATAGTATTAATATGTACTGTAATTTTTTATTATTCACTATTGAAGCAAATCTGGGCAATATATTTTTGTATTAACATACTCTAAAGGCAAATAATCAAATAATCAGATTTATATCTTTGTCTTGTAAGAACCTATATATTTTGTGTCTCCAAATTTAGTTTGGGATCTTTCATTTGTGTTCATATCTCACTATTCAGAACTTGTCTCAAAATTAATAGAAACATGGAAATGATAATGAAAAAATATTAATTATTGTCCCTTACTCATATAAAATGGATTCCAAAATCACACAACTTATTTTATTAATATTTACATATATGTCTATTTATAGAAATATAAGCCTATAAAGCCTTCTTTTTCCTACTTTGTCATTATTCTTGAGTTTTCCATCTCCTCCCTTTATATGCATCTCCTAACCTTCTCAAATTATATTATTCTGACTCAACACACCTTACATGCATTTATAACCTACTCATTACTCCAAACATACAAATAAATTATTTTTTCTTGCCAACTCCATGTAAGTTGCAGTTACAAGTTGTCTTTCTTGTATTATATTTCTCTCTTGTGAATTGAACATTTAAATAACCTCTAAACACACTCATATGACCTTATAGTAAAATTATAAAACATTAAAAAATAGTTATATCTCAAACATAACCCAAAACACCACTAAAATCCTAGTTAAAAATTCAAAATTTTAAATTTTGGATTTTGGTGGGAAATTCAAAAATAGACTCAAACACATAATCTAAATACTTATAATGACTCCAAATAACCTAGTGGTTCCTAAAATACTTATAACACCCATCACAAACCAAGAATTTCTATAATGAACCTCTTAAACACATTTACATACTTTGGTACCTTGCGATGCTCTACATCACTGTCCCTATACTATTTCTTTTACTTAGTAGATTAGATATTGTTTACTACTTTATAAATATTTTTGCGTATCCTTGATTATGCTCTTCCTTATACCAGATAAATTGGTATACATATAGGGTTTCTTAGGCTTCAAAATTTTCACTTCAAGTTGTATAGACCCTCATTTGGCTATTAAGACCACTTCATCCTAACTTTGTATTTATAATTACTATCTTTAATAAAAAATGGATGTATATTATTTGTAACGCATCCCTTGAGATAGTTTTAATAAACCCTTGTGCATGGGAATTAGTAGTTAGATAAGATTAAAACAATATAAATAAGATCCTAGACTAGTGGAAATACATCCATAAATTATATTATATTGATTTTGCTCAAAGGAGGTTGCCCCATCGAAGAGGCCAGTGATATGGTAGTGAAATTATGTTCCTTTTTTTTTTAATGAAATTTTATATTTTTTGATTCATTTTTAGTGTTATTTTTATTATTTTCACTATTTTTGTAATCTATTATAGGAAGGATCATAAAATCTATTATCAGATCTCTTACTAGGATCATTTTTCTATAGTAGCTTCATAGGTTTAAGGTTCCCTACTTCTATCCATTGTATGCTTTCACCTTTCCTAATTGAGATATTGGTGATCAAAAAGTGGTAATAAGGTGCTAAAACTAAGCTTATTACTTATTTTTATCTCTCTTCACTCTTATTTCCTTAGGTTATAAATTGTGTTCCAATGGCTTAAAAACTTACAAAAAGTTGTTATTTTGGGTTATGTAGATTTTATTTTTCTCAAATTTTGTGGAGTGGGTGGTTATGCCATAATACACAAGAAATTATAAAAATTATATATGTAATTATGTTTCCACGTGCCTTTGTATTTATAGGAATACCCCGTATTTATTTTTCATATCCTAGCCATATGAATCCCTCATCCATTTATTTATTTGATTACACTAATATGCAGTTAGTGCCATGAAATCACTTGAATCATACCTTAGAGATGGGATAGTTGGATATGGAATGGTTATTATACACATTTATCAATTTTAAATATTAATCCTACCTATTTTATGAATGAGAATCATGTATTTTCAGGATCATAGAGCAATCATACTCTATAGTATCCTTCCCTATAATCTTTTAATTCCTAAAGTTAGATATGATTTTAATTTCCTAAAAATTGTAGTAATAGATAATATTATATTATATTAGTTGATAAAAACATAGTAAATTAAAAAATTAGAAGGATCAACATGTTTCATAATAGTTACCCAAACTTGTTGTAGTAGCCAAGGATAAGATGATTTAAGAATGGTTACTTGAACTTGATATAGTAGCTAGAAGTTAGGAAATAATTAAATAAATTCCCATAAATGGAATACACCATTGTCATCTTCTCATTTAGATGATAATTTTAATGGGTATTTATCTCAATATTTTGGAAATAAATTCCAATATAAAATTATTTTTCACCTACAACCTTGAAAACTTTTTTCACTTTTGATAAAATTGCACCATTTTAATTGTCTTGTTAGGCCACTAATTTTAACATATTACTTAAATAATATTTTTTTGGTAACCCCAAACCCATTTATTTAATTTTTATTGCTTTTTTATGAATCCAAGCTATGACATATAACATTGAGGAACTCCAAGTTAAAATTCAATCTCAGATCAACTTTCAACTCATGGTGTTGAACAAGTGACTAGATGGCATCAATACAAAAAATAAAATCTCTCTAATTTACATAATTAATGAAATCTAAAAGGTTTATTTATATCCTGAACCACATTGTGTGGCCCTAAATTGTACTTTCTAAAAAATATATGCTACAAAACCAATCAACTAGATTTTTCGTGCTCAACAAATTTTTTAACTTGTCTAATACATTAGGGGTAGATAAAGTACCCAATAAATAATTTAAATTAGAGAATTAAGTTGTATATTGGTACCAATGATATCATAAATCTCATTAAAACCACACTTAGTATTATTTTTTCAAGCTATTATTGGTTTGATTTGGTTGCAATGCTTATGATGATTTTATGGGAACCTTAAGCAAACTATAATAAACCAACATGGTTCAAAAGTATCAAAGTTAGCCAACCAAATATAAGGGTTAAATTATGTGGGGGAAATATATATATCTATCTATATGGTATTCAAATATATACATGGTAACATTTATCTATAGGGACCATCAATACAGTATGGGCATAGACTAGCTCGGTTGGGAACTATAAATATATAGCTCGGTTGGGAATTGTTAGCCAAGTTTTGGCTACCATTAATGAGGCTCACAAAAAAAGACATTATTTTCATGTCTAAATAACCTTTTTTATATATTTTTCATGCCGTTTAATTTCTTCAAATGGTCTCTTAAATGTATTATTAACAAAAGTTAAGGGTAATTTGATAAAATTAAGGTACAAATTAATGTTAGTTTTGTGCTAATCCATACATAAATTGGTGTTAATAATTAATTAAATATTCATGGAGTATTTATATAGGTTTAAATAGTAATAAATGTATCCTTAAATAGGATTAAACATATATACAAACCTAGAAAGATACCTATAGGCCAGTTAAGAAATATAACCTTGCCTTCAAGCCTTGGAGGAAAAATGCAATGTGTGCACTATAATTGGGGTTGAGATTAATGATATAGGTATATTTAATTAATGATAATAAATAAAATATTTAAAATATAAGAGATTTATATGAAGATATATTATATTTTCAACTTGCAGCCCTACAGTCTCATCAACCTATAGTCAGGCCTATCATGAGCATAAGTGAAGATAACATTAATTGCATGGTTTTGAAAGAATGTTAAAGAAAGTATAAAAACTATAAGGTATTAATTAAATATGTTTTAATACTAAATTTCAAGTTGTATACTCATTTTAGAGCTCCAACAGATCCATCTCAATGATTAACAGGCAAGGCTTACACTCACACACACAAGCTTGTGTGCAAAGTTGAGAAGAATAGTTTGTGTAGGTAAGATTCAAACCTAAATAGATTTATGAAGATGATTAATAAATAAATGAAAAAAATATAATAGGTTTTTAACACTTTAAATAGAGATAAAATCCCTTAATTAAATCCATTCTCAGGGTTAACAACACATTAGAATCCAATGAAGACCTACAAGTATAATGAAGAAAGTTTAGTCCTATCCATGATAGATTGATGGTTTGTACAAGTGTGAGTTATATTTGAAGGATATGAATCCATGAAATGTATATTTAACTTTATAATATCCTTTAAAAATTTTTAAACTCATATGAGTTATTAAAAAAGGGATAAACATAGTCAACTAGGGTCATTTATATTGATGTGTTATAAACCCTAGTATGAACTAATGAGGGTTTTAGGAGGTATAATGAATAATAATCATAACAAGGCCATATTTAAATGTCATTTTATATATAATATACCTAATCTAGTTTTTTATAACCAAAACCAAGTTCCAAGATGGCATTTACAAGACTTATCTCTCTCTTGACCTCACAAATGAAGAATTTCTAACCCAAGAGGTACCTTCTCAAGCTCAGAATAGTATGGAAAAGATGAATGGAAAAAATATAATTGTGTATGTTATGTGGAATTATATAATTGTTATTTTTTTCATTTTTCATTGGTTAAATCCATGAGCTTTATGAATCATCACTAAGATAATAAACATGTTTTTTGGCTGCCTAGAAAACTGGTAATGACCCAATGAGAGAGATTAGATTCCCAAGTGATTAAAATTATTTAGATTAATATTAAAACCACCTATACATAATTATTGACTCTATTAATACCCTTACCATGACATTTTATTGTACTTACACCTATATGTACACATTAAATACTATGTTTTTGTAAGGATTTGGGCTCAAAATGGGGTATTTGATCTCATGGAAAAATTAAAATGATTGGGGAGGATGTATTGAGGTGCCTTATATAAATTAAATCCAAAAAAATCATACATATAACCATATAAGTTCCCCTATAGGTCTAATTATTGAAGGTAGTGTGAAGAAAGCTTGTGGAAGACTAGGTCTTTTGGCCATTTCTTTGCTTACCCACCTATATAGGGTCTCATGTCCTCAAATTTGGAATGTATAAAGTTTATTGGGTCCAAAAAGTGAGTTAAAAACTTATTTTTTGTCTCACATGTGAGGGATAAGTCTATAAAAAAAATCAATTTCTTGGCCTAGATGACTAATGAGAGAGAGAAACAAGTAGAATAAATACACTTCCAATTGGGGTTAGGTCATGAATTTTTTCACAAATATTTAATGGAATAATAGGTACTCAAATTCATGCTTATTTTTCCAATATTCCCTATACATTTTCCTACACAAGGAACTTTATGTGTTTTCAGGGCTACAAGGAATTAAAGGCAAGTGAGAGCTTAAGATGCAAGATGAAGTCTTGGAGGGTGCTTGAGGATTAAAAAAAGTTTATTCAAGTCTGACAAGATATGGAAATTAATTTAATGAATATAGGTTGCACTCAAAAAGGTGAAATTAATTTTTGAGCTATTTGGGCAATAAAGTTGTAGTGAAGTCAAATGGGCTTGAAAACACCTAAGAGGTGTAATCATCATTGCAATATTAGTAATAGGATATTATAAAAGTAATGAAAGGTTTCAATAATAATGTAAAAATATAAATCAATATGAATTGATAACTAGGGATTTCCACTTTCTACTCTCTAACCTAAGATAAGGGTAGTTTTGAAGAAGACAAAGGTGTTAAGAAACTAGACAAACTCATATGCCACTTGGGAGATGAAGCATCATAAAATAAGTAAAAAATGTCCTTAGATATATCATGAAATAGTTTCATAATTCCATTATTGATTTTAACTCTTTACATGAGTGCTATATAATTGTCATGAATCTCTTCTATTCTCCTTCTCTTTCGTGTACTCTCTTCTCTCTATAAATATAACATTATTTGGCATTATATGCATCCTCTACCTATGTATGGAAAATATTTACCCATTTTTATGTCTTTGATCAATGATAAACTACTATTTTACCTCCTTATATTACTTTACTTATGTGTATACATTAATAGTTGATCTTTTCAAGTGAATTGACTTGTCTTCCTTGGCATCTTATCCTTTTTTAACACCTATATATAGTTTGAAAGTTTCATTTGTAGGTCATGTGAAATGTTCAAGTGAAGTGTGAGGGTTGAGTGATTTTTTATACTCCTTAGTGTCATTTTATAACCTCTTGAATATTTATCTAGCCCAATCATTTATCACAACCTCCATATTGAAGTGCTTATGTGAGAGACTCATATTAGGGGTAGTGCATGTTAAGGTTAGTCTCTTGGTCTACATGTGAAAATTTAGTTAGTTGGTAGTGATCAAATTATTTGGTGTATCACCCCATTTATTTTTCATGTTATTCTTATCCCTTTTCCTTTCAATTTATTAGTGTATAAGAACCTAATTGATACATCAAGGGAATCTAGCCCTATGATCTATATGTTTTATCCACCCAAATGCCACCCATAGCCTAAGATCAATCCGATTGCATATATTAGGTTAAGAGGGCTTGAATCACCCTATCAAGGGTGAAAATTTGAGCTATAATAGTTTTGGCATGCCTAGTGGGACTATATTGCAATCAATTGAAGAGTTTTTGGTGTTATTCTTGAATCCACCATATTTTGGAGATAGTTCAACAAACATCAATGGTGACTCTAAATGTATTTATCTTATTATAGTATCCTAGGTACCATTTTAAGTAATTATTATTACATTTTTCCCATTTTCATGAGATCTTATGTCTAAATTTGATTTTTATTTTTATTTTACACAAGTTGGTGATGCATATAAAACTCATGTTGATTCTTGTCATCAATATATTAACCCTTACCAACAATTTAATGAGTCATATCAAACCTATAATGAGCCATATCCATGATACAATGAGGTTGCTTTTCCTTCACATGATTTTATCCATCTAAATGATTAGCCTTGATATTAATAATACTACCCTCTTTCTTTGCCTCAATATTCATCCCAAGATATTTCACCTCTTTAGCAACCCTTTCATCCTTCTAATTATCCTTTTCAAGACCATGTTACCCCTAGTCAACATAGACAAATTTAAAATCAATCCATCTCAAGTTTCAAGAAAACTCTCTTGGGATATCAAAGGCATATGATAGGGATTAACAAAAAAGGGATTATGGTCAAAATGTTCCTAGTCATCTCATGCATAATGTGAGAGACTCATTGTAATTTATAAATAAAGAGTGGGAACCTATTGAGAGAGAAAATTGGGAAACACTCATAAGTGACATGATGTACATAAGTATCCTAATTTAAGGTATAAAATATAAGATAAGAGTTAATGAAGGATAACATGTTTAATATTATCATCCCCATGTTCCTTCATATATACCACCTCATCCCTCTTATGTGCCACCCATTCTTCCTCAAAATACCATTTTAAGTGATCTTCAATGTGTTCTAACTCCTTCACATACACCTCAATCTTTACCATCATGGAAATAAATCCAATAGAACATACAAAAGAAGAAAGAGGTTGTTTTTGATTATCCTATTGTTTAGAAACAAAATAAATCAAAATTAGAGAGGTTTATTGCTAATTGGATGGAATCTAAGGAATCCATTTTGGCACAAAACTCCACTCTTCTTCCTCAATAACTACCCAAGCAATATTTTAAGATTCAAAGTTGGAATGAAGTGGTGAAATCATGGGATAAGTAAAGTGAAATAAGCATGGATTAGGAAGTTGATATCAAAGAAGAGTCTAAAACTATCCATTCCCCTCTCATCCCTCCTCAAGAGCCTAAACCCTTCCCATCTTGGAAGTCAATTCAAGAAAGAATCCAAAGTAAATAAGAGATCTTTGTTGAGAAGCTTGAAAAACCAAAGAAGTGTCCATCTTAGAAATCCATTCAAGAGAGTATTCAAACTAAGAATGAATACCTTGTAGATAAGTTTGAAATACAACATATTCCAAAGATGTTAAGATTCATTGGTGAATGGAGGGATCAAAATAATAATCACATTACACATGAGAACTCAAACCTAGTTTGTGAATATAAGCAACCTCTTTTTGATAAAAATAGTCATGTTATAGCTAAAAATTACTCTAAACAAGGATATGAAGATGACACTTCAAGTGTATGTGAGTAGGATATCATAATTGGAACACCTCTTGGTCAAGGGAAATGCCAATTAACCTTTGAAGTTTAAGAGAAAGGTGATTTTAATGGAGTACAAGATGATAAAGTTGTTACAGTAGAATAAAAAGATTATAAAGATCCATTAGAGGTGGAATTTTTTTTTTAAATCCCATGTGCATGATATTTTAAAAGGGTAAAAGCTATAAATCCTTCTTAAATTGTGTTGGAAATAATTATAAATTATATCCTATCGAGCTTGAATAAAGTCCAAGTGAACTAGAATCAGATGAAGATCAATTGAAAGACTTATTTAAATTCATAAGATTAGGTTACATTCTTCTAGATACATGTCATGGTGTAATTCAGATTGAAGAAGGTAGTTTTATCAAGCAATAATAACGTAGCTATCCAATATTTCCACTCCATAAGGCTATATAAGTTGAAGAGCAAGGCCAAACTATGGTTATACCTCTTCAAGTGGAATGTCAAGAGATTGATAAGGACTTTTGATAGTAGTATATAAGCATATGAAATGATTTTGAGACTCTAAAAGGGTCTACATATTTTATTGGATAGAATTAGGATTATTTTTTGGTTTTTCCTCTTCTTATTGAGACATTGGTTTATGATAATTCAAGAAAACAAGAGCAAGATATCAATGAAGTAGTAGCCAATAGGCATGAAGAAGTCATAGAACATCAAGAGCAGCCTATGGATGAGGAAAAAATGATATTATTTTTTACAATAAAAAAAGAGTTTGGAATGAGTATGTTTTGGTGCTTGACTTGCATAGTCATCCTATGTACATGAGAATGAAGCAAGAAGGTTCAGTTACTTGTCAAAGTAACCATGAGAAAGACAAAAACTCCAAATGTAAGTAGAAGTCTCCACTCCATGAACCATGCCTAGTTAGACAACACTCAACATGTGATAATCTCATTCCATGGTGTCATGATGATCTAAAGAGATTCCTATTTGATCCTAGATAAGGAAGCAATGTTGAGGTTAGTTTTGTATAGTTATTTATGCTTTGTGTTTCCTAAGTGGCTTGGTATAATTATGTGTTGTCTAGCTAGTTGCCTTGGCTTTACATGTTACTCTTTTCTATTGTGTTTTGAGGTAAAGTTGATTTTCTTGTCTTGGTCAAAGTTTGATTTTGATTATTAATGACTCCATTTCTCAATGGATTGACTAGACAACTAGTCAAATATGCATAGAAAGCAAGAATCCATAAGAGATCACCAAAGATGTTACCTAGTTTTTGGCTATCATTAATGAGGCTAAAAAAAACACTTGCTTTTCATGTATTAATAACCTTTATCCTATATTTTTCATGCCTTTTAAGGTATTTAAATGGTCTCTTAAAGGTCTTATTACCAAAATTTAAGATTAATTTGACAAAATTAAGGTAAAGATTTATCTTAGTTTTGTGCTAGTCCATGTATAAAGTGGTGTGGATAATCTTGGTCAAAAGGTGTCATAAGTCCCTAGTTTCCTATCAAATTCATATGATTCCTTCATTTAATTACATAAATATTACATACTTATTGGAGAAGTTAAGGTTAATTTCAAAAGATTAAGGTAAGGTGTCATGCAAGAGAAAGTACATATAACTAACTCTAATGCACGTCAAATCCCACAAAGATGAAATATCCATACATCACATTTGTCTAAGTTGTGAAGGAATTATATAAATACCATATATAGCATATAATTTAGAGTCAAAGAAATTTGTAAGATAATGTCTAAATGAGAGATAATCACTCTTTTACATGCAATTATAGGCATTTTTATGAACTTTGAGGATCCACTTTCAGGGGAAAATGTCTTCAATGTTTTTACACATTCTCTAGGTCATATCCATGAATATCAAGATTGCATAGGTCTTTAGATTCTAAAATGTGCTTCCTTTCCTCCATCACTCCCTTGGCAAGCTCACAATAGAAATGTTTAAATACTTGGTATGGATCAAAGAGAGAAGATCATATCCTAATATCTTGACCAAATATGGGGACCTAAATGACCTTGAGATTACATGAATTATTAAATATTTTAAGGGAATGGGCTCTATGAATGATTGATATGAAGTTAAGTTGATCTTAAAACTTAGCACAATTTTAGAAAGATTGAATGATGTTTTGAACTCATTATTGAAAATGAAGAATTTTATGTACTTATACAAGGGATTGTAAATTCCCTTACACCATCTAAAAACACACCTTACATGTACAATATTTGAAAGAGCAAGAATACTCACATAAGCTTAGGTTTCAGGTCTAGACAGACCTTCTTGATGCTTTTAACATGGTGAATTTGTTGGAAAGGTTTTTAGACATATAGAGATAAACCTAGATATATTTTTGAGTGTGTGATATTCCTAAATAATGCACTTTGTATCCAAGTTAAGCAAGGTAATGATCCTCTTAGATGAGAGAACATAGTCTCAGATTAACCTACCAAGTCTATATAGGTTACATGAATAAAATAAGTAAACTTTACCTTGAATATGAAGGTTATAGTTTTAATTAAATTTAAAATGACTCTTACAAAGATTATGAGAGTGATAAAGTTCCTTAAGAGAAAGAACAAGTCTCATATTAACTCCTTTTTCTTAAAAGTTCATTAGGGAAGGTGATCTATAGGTATGTTTGAAAAAGGTTGAGGAATAGACCTTTGTGCCTAAATTAAAACTCATTAAAAGGAATAATAACTATGATGAGGTAATGAATAGTATTCATAGTGTTTTAAATGATCAAGATATTCCATTTGGAGGGATTAAAGTATGAAAATACAAACATATAAGTTTGTAGACCTGTAGGTCTGCATTCATGAGAAATATATGCTTAAAATATGATATTAGTATCAGTTTTAGTCTTGAATTGAATGGAGAAAGGAATTAAATATGTATGAATTATTGACATATGTTTTCATACGAATAAATATATCCTTAAAGAGGCTCAAGACTCTTTGCAAAACTAAAATGATACCTATTGTAGATAGGATTACAAAGCAATTTAGTCAATCATTAGTCCATAAATAATGAAACATGCATAAATAAATAACTAACCAAGCCTATCTATTCGTATGGGAATTACAAAGGATATCAAGAAACAAATGAAAGAAAGCAACACCATATTACCTTTCTAAATGGATTCACCATACCCATGTGGCTCAAGAACATGTTCTCCCATGATCAATCATCCTTATCTTTATCAATAATCATGTTAAGCTCCTCCAATGCCTCAAGAACACTCCATAAAACCTAGGCTCATGCTTCCAAATCACTAAACTAGCTTATCAATGAAGCTTGCAAGCAAAATCTATGATTAAATACAAAACCTTATGGAAACAATTTAACATTATAACTTTGAAATATTCAAGATTTTTAAAGATATTTAAACATAATAAATTTGCACCAAAATAGCTTAAATTTCACATCCATGGCCTCTCTATTTAGAGATTTTTGAGATTGGTCAGGTTCAACCATGATCATCCATCTCAAGATTGAGATGTGTGGTCATCGATAATCCTAATATTTGGAATTAAATATATTATTATATTCTTCATGACATTGGAAGAAGGGGCATTGAAGAGGCATGGGAGGCATTAACTAGGCATGGGTGACCCATAATCTTGATATTTGTGGCATTTATGGCCTAGGGATGTCTTCTCAAGAAATGATGTCACCTGAGGATGTAGTTAATAGGAATCAATTTTCAAAAATAAATATTCAAAAAATCTCATGAAAAATATACTTAAGCTCTTGATTTGGATTAATTATCCTTAAACAAGGTTAATCAACATTTGTGCAATTATTTGAAAATTGGCCCTCAATTAATCAAAATGGTTAGAAAGTCATATTACTAGGTCATAATATGACTAGAGAAGAACTAGAAGGCAATGTTAGTTGTGTTGGAGATGTATTCCCATATAGGATGTTGCCAATACCAAATAATAAAGGCACATGAAATATACCAATGAATTAGAAGGAAAGAGTGATCCAGAGCACTAAATGGCAAAATGGTCATTTTGACTCAAAATGATCTGATCAAAGTAAGCTGGCCCATAAAATGCATTGCCATACTTAGGGATACTTTGACCTAAACTGGCACTTTTAAGTGACGAGTTTGAACCATTTAGGATGTTTTATAGATTTTGACCTAAAATGTCCATTTGAATGCAATTAGAGTACGATTGATAATTTTAGCACAAATGGTGTTAGGAATTGGATGTCTACATTTTGACCCTATTTGAGAAGGCATAGTAAGGCATTCTAGTGAAATAATGTCTTTTCAAAGAAAAGAGTTGTCAAGAAGAAATTAGAATAGACCCATGATGCCCCCTTAAGAGGACATACTAGGATGAAAGAAAAGGATGGACTCTCGAGAAGAGAGAGATTAACCCATGGAATATATCACATCCAATCAAGTTAATGCTTTCACACATTATTAAAATCAATGATCAAAATATAATTAGAGGTATAATAGGCCCTAGATATGGGGGGAATGGGAAAGATACAATACATAAATATAAGGGACACACTGTAAATGTACCTAATTTTAGAGTATAAGTTATGTGCTTATGGAATTGATCAATCATGGGATAAGTTACACACTAAAATATTGCCATCATAGGCTTTAATGTGGGGAGATTTAAATTAGAGGAAAAGGGAGAATGTTCTACTTTAGGAAGGGAAGCACCACTATAATGGGGTCTCCAAAGAGAATATAATAAGTACTCCAATAGAGTAGATTTGATTGTGATAAAATAGTTTTACCATAGTAGGGATAATCTTGATCATTGATAAAGAATAAACAATGATTTTTACCTTATAGCACTGATTTTATTGGATTTGATTTAAATTTTGTGCCCTAGCATGGGCGATTAGCAAGCAAAATAGCTCAAGGATATAACCAAAAAGATAGGTTAAAGCAAGTGGGTAAAAATGTACATTTGACAGTGTAATGGATTAGAAGGCCTTATAAAACCAAGCATATGAGAATACACAAAGTGATGAGAGAGAGGAAAAGAATAACGAAGATAGTCGAGTTGAACTCAATAAAAATTGAGCACTGGCTACATAGTTCCATGGACTCATGTTCCAACATGAACTTCAAGCCAATGTAGTTCACCCATGTTTGGGAGAGAATGGAATGAGGAATGATGAAAAGTGACAAAGAATTGATTAGACTCATAATTTATGCAAAGAGATGCACATCTAAGAATAGACAAAGAAGCTTTAAATGCATGTTACCTAGAAGTCTAATTCCATATCATGATCCTAGGTGTTTCAAAGCATTCTTGAGAATCATTCATCAAAGCTGATGTTGACATTGAGACCTAAGCACAAAGTGGTTACTATAATAAAATAAATTAGATATCATAAGTATGAATAACTTAGAATGACATAAGATTCCAATTGTGCTAAGCTAGTTCAAATGTGAATATCTATAACTAAGGATAATGGTGAAATAATGACCAAAAATAGAGTTATAATGATTTAAATTTAAACAAAAAATCAAAGACAAAGAAAAAGACAAACACAAATGTACCTAAGTTGAAATCAAGATATGATCAATCAAGACTTAAGTAGGAAAAAAAATGTTTACAAAAAAATCCAAGAACATCTTAACGACATGAGACCAAGATATTAATAATCAAGATCCATGTGGACCATCAAGTCATTCTTGGACATAAAAGAGAAAAGAAAAATCAAACAAAAAAACAAGACACCAACAACAATCAAATAAACAAAATGGTCCAAGAATAATGTAATAACATATGATCAAGATATAAAAAATTAAGATCCATGTCAAAAAATAAATATATTCTAAAACACAAAAGAGATAAGCAAAAAAAACAATCAAGGAAACATAAGACCAAGATGAGACAAGAATTAAGAAAAAGGAGAGGTGCAAAAACACAATAAAACACCAAGAGAACTTAAATAATCATACACAAATAAAAGCTACGTGTAGTTTAAAGACAAATGTTCATGTATGTATAGTAGAGGTGTTACTTTCCACCACATCATAACAAAGAATAATGACATGACAATTGTTCCATAATTAAAGAAAAACAATAATAGAAGAAATGGGGGAAGAGAAGAAAATGAAGGGGTCAGTCGAGTTGACTCTAGATGTATAAGACAAGTGGATGTTTCCTACATATTTCCATGGATGAATGTTCTAACATGAACTTGAAGCCAAATATAGCTCTCTCAAGAAATGAGATAGAAGAAAATTGATGATCAAACCAACATAATTAATGTTATATAAGAAATGGAAGATATGAAAAACAAACAAGAATGGTCTAGCAAACAAGAAGTTGATGATATGAGAAAGAATGATCTTTCAAAATGGAAAGTGCATGGGACACGATGAAATGAACTAGTGCTTTTGTGCTTGCAAAATGGCAAGAGCATAGCATGGTGGAATGGGAATGTATAAATTTATAAAAGCATGAGATAATGTTTTTGTTCTTTTTTGGATCATGTTCTGATGTTTTTGGTATTTTCATATTATTTATAATGTTTTTGGTGTTTTTGGGATAAAATATGCACAAGGGGGACCATCTAGTCAAGGAGATGCATGTCCTAAGAGTAGAGGTTCTAATAAGATATCTAAGTTAGCTATAACAGCCTATGCTCACAAATCAATGAGAGAAAGATGCTTGATAAAATAAGAAAGAGAAACAAATACTTGAACTAAGAATATGTGGCTATTCACTTATCTAAAAATTTTACAAGAGTATCCAGGTTGAATGACTTATAGAACTATTGTTGAAAATGTTCATAATTTTCATGACACATAGTCAAGATCATAATTAGTCAAGGGACAAAAAGTGTTAAAACTTATAACATGTCCTAGACAAAACAAAGAATATGCTTCTAAAAGAGATAAATCTATAATGGGATGAAGAATGTGTTAAAAGTGCCAAGGTTTCAAAGCCTTTACTATCAAGATTCATGAAAAGTGGATCAGGGTAGTATAAAATGTGCTTAAGGTAATATAAAAGGGTGGGATAAAATTATGATAGCATAAGTTGCCCCCAAGTCAGGGGTCTTATAGACAATGGTTCAAATCTATTCATACATAGAATCTCTTAAGGTGTATGATGTTCATGGGATCTAAAAGTTATTCACCACTAGGTTTAGCTAATTGATATGCTCCTGATCCATAGTTTGCTGTGACAATATATGGTCCTAACCAATTAGGCTAAAACTTGCCTTTATTTTGGGTTCAAAATTCATGTTCTTTTGGCTCTCTTTCAAAGCTAAGTCACCAATCTCAGATTCTTGAGTGAGAATGTATTTGTTTTGGATTCTCCACAATCTATTCTGATAGGCCTATAAGTTTTCTAGGGTAGCCAAATGCTTACCATCAAGAAGTTCCAGTTATTATAGTCATGAGCCTCTATAGTCTTCATCTTCAATGTGCTCCAGTGATATTCTTAATTATAGAATATCAATCTTGATCAGGATGATAAATTCAATGCCAAAAACAAGGGAGTATGGAATATCTCTAATTGGGGTGCGATGATTGGTTCTATAAGTGTAGAGGGCATGATAGAGTTGCAAGTGCCAATTATAGCCAACATCATTGGCAATCTTCTTTAATATGGCTACAATGGTTTTATTTGATGCCTCAACTTACCCATTGCCTTGAAAGTTATATTGAGTGGATTTATTGTGCTTGATCTTGAATTTTTCATAAAGATATTTCATATCTTGGTTCACAAAGGATCTACCATTATGAGATATAATATGGGTTGGGATGCCATATCGATAAATAATATGGTAATGAATGAATTTGGCTATTTGTTTCCTAGTACCATAAGTGAGAGGAATGGCCTCAATCCACTTGATAAAGTACTCAGTTGTAATCAAAATGTGCTTATGGCCATCTAAAGATGTCAGGTTAATTTTCCCAATGAGATCGAGACCCCATATTGAGAATGACCATGGTGTTGTAATCAGATACAATGGTAAGAAAGGTGTATGTATCAAGTTTCCATACTAATAACAAGGAACACACTTATTTACATAATTACAAGCATTTATCTCCATTTTGAGCCAATAATATCCTATTCTAAGAATTTTCTTTGCTAGGACTACACCATTGGTATGGTCCCAACACATTCCTTCATGAACCTCCTTTAGTGCCAGCTTGGATTCTCCCAAAGATAAATAAAGAAGAAGCATTCCATAATAGCCTTTTAAATAAAACATGTTTACAAAGAGGATATAATGTAAGTGATGAAGGAAAAGTATTTGTTGGTTATTATAAAGGTTGGTGGGGAATACATGACTATGGAAATAGTTATAAAAATCTTGGTACCATGGTAGTTCAGGTGAGAGATTAGGATCAAAAATGGTGCATGTCCTCTCTGAATCAAATAGAATATGTGCCAACTAAAGAATATTTTCAATCAAGAACTAATACTCTTTCGCATTACCATGCAATTGAATCATAGAACCAATTGTTACCATGGCATTGATAGATCTATTATTGACTCATAGAACTTGCTCAAACTACAGAGATTTAAAATGTGTTTTGAGGTCATCAACAATTTTCTTATAAGGAACAAGTTTATCATCACTTGTTTGATATTAATCAGTTGTCTAATTTATGATTAGCTATGAATCTCCATAGACCTTTAAGCTTTGAATGTCCCATTGTATGTCAAGATGGAGCCTTGCAACCAATGCCTCATATTTGTCCATATTATTTGTACATTAAAATTGTATATGGAATGCTTTGGGGATAAAATCCCCCTATGGTGTGATAAAAAATTTGATAGCTCTAGATCTTTAGGATGTGAAGGATCCATCAAAATAGAGAATCCACTATTCAAGTTCTTGTGATACTTGTTCAATCATCATGATAGAGTCATCTAGAAGGTCAAAGTTGAGAGGTTGAGTGGTCATAATAGGAGCTTCTACAAGTTAGCCTTCAAGAATATATCCTTTGATTTCCTTTTGATTTTGGTATTCAATATCAAACTCACTAAGGATAATAATCCATTTAGCCATGCATCCTTGAAGAGCTGATTTAGATAAGAGGAACTTGAGAGGATCTACCTTGGTGAAAATAATAGTTTTGTGATTTAGCATATAATGTCACAATTTTTGAGTGGTGAATACCATAACTAAACATGCCTTCTCAATAAAATATAATTATGTTCATAGGCTACCAATTTTTGGCTTAAATAATAAACTATGTCTTCCTTACCATGATCATCATGCTAAGCCAAAAGTGCCCCCAATGCATGTTTTGTGGATGATCTATAAAGAATTAGTGGCTTTCTTTGTGTTTGAGGTCATAAGACTGGTGGATTGGCCAAGTATGTTTTAATCTTCGAAAATTCTATCTGAAAATCTTCATCCCACTAAAATGTTACCCCTTTTATTAAGATATGGGCAAACGGGTCGCACTTATCTGCCAATTGAGAAACGAACCTGTGTATAGACTAGACCTTTCCTTGTAGACCTCACAACTATTTAAGATTATTTGGTGGAGGCATTTCCATAATAGCATTGACCTTTATAGGGTTGAATTTGATCCCTCATTGTGATATAATGAACACTAGCAATTTTCCTGATGTGACTCTAAAGACACATTTCTTAGGATTCAAGTGGACTTTATATGCATGAAGCCTCTCAAATATTCTCTATAGAATGTTAGGGTGTCTAGCTCTTATTATTGATTTTGTGAGTATATCATTAGCATAGTCCTCAACAATTTCATGCATCATGTCATGGAAGATGAAAATCATTACATACTGATATGTGGCTCCAACATTCTTCAAACCAAATAGCATGACTTGGTAATAGAATTTCCCCCATAGAGTGGTGAATGTGGTCTTATGCTAATCTTTAGGGGCTATCTTGATCTAATTATAACTAGAAAATACATAAATTAAGGATAGCATCTCATACCTAGTAGTTGAGTCAAAAATCATGTCAATGTTGGGTAGATGAAAGTCATCTTTGGGGCATGCTCTGTTAATATCACAAAAATTAGTACAAACACATATGTCTGGGGTATTTTACTTACTATTAATATGTTAGAAATCCATTCAAATTAGTCTAGTGGTCATATAAAAGTGACTCCTAATAACTTTTATAACTCAGCCTTAACCAAAAGGGTGATGTGTGGACGCATCTTTTTTAACTTTTGCTTGACTGGTTTAGCATCAGGGTCAACAATAAGATGATGCACAACTAAATCTAGGTCCAATCTTGGCATGTTAGATTATGCCCATGAAAATATGTCTATATAATCCTTAAGAATGGATATAATATGTTCATGTTCTACTTCAGTAAGGGAATCTCTAAGATAAACAATTTTAGGATCCTCATGGGTTCCCAAATTCACTTTTGTTATGCTCTCCATAAGGAGTATGGATCCATCTTCTAGGATTGTAGGCAATGTATGGTCATGATCCTTCTACTTCATCTTCTTCTTGTTCTTCCTAAAGATCTAGATAATATGAACAATCAAAATATGCCTTCTTAGGTAAATGCCCTTAGCAAAAACCTCTAGAAACTCAAGAGTGAGATGATGAAATATCTGATGTTGTTCTAAAGAGATTCTTGTACTAGCTATGGAACTTGGGCTAGACAGACTTTCTATATTCTAAGGGGATGAGCAAACTTTCCTACCTAGGAGCACCTGAAATAGGTTTTCACTCAAAGGCTTATCTTTTTCTTTACTTTTTCTTTGATCAACAAGTGGCTAAAAGAGGTTTTCACTTGAAGATCCTGATGTTTATTTTTTATTATGACCAAGAAAGTTTGCTTGCTTTCCAAAGTAGGAAGAAGAATTCAATGAAAAATCAAAACCCTACTTATGATCACTAATGGGGAATGCATCTTGTAGGCCCATGTATTTTGTAATCTATTCTTCATTTTGAAACTCATCGAGGCATATGACCAAATTTTGTTGATCCCAATAGATGAGTTTAGGATGGCAAAGACATAGGTTATAGTGAGGATTTGCTTTAGGATGGGAAGCACCAATGTTAAAGATATAATTTCTTGCTTTAAGAAGGGAAGCACCACTAAGATGGGTTTATGCTTCAAGATGGTAAGCTCTAAGAGGTTTTATGGTCAATATGGAATTTGAATCAAACAAATATGAATCAACAAACTCATGAAAAAGGCTATAATGGGACATTGTGTCACCATTAGGAGTCTCATTACTAGTTACTTTAGAAGAGTCACTACAAAATGTTATGAGTTCATCCTCTAGTGGTTGAAATCCAAGACCATGATTCCAATTGATGACTCTAGATGATAAGGGCTCTAAAATATTATGTGCATGTGGGCCAAGGCCTTTCCTTATATAGTCAAGATGATCCATTATCTTATTAGGGATAGGATACTTTGGATTTTGAAAATAATTTATGAGGCCTTCAAAATATAACCAATCTCCCTTAGTAAAAGCCTCTTGATCTTTATTTAGTGAAATTGTAAGTACAAAAACCATAGGAGGTTTTGGTTGCTTCTTCTTTGGTTTCCAAATCTAATCAGGTTTGTTAGGATTTTGGGAAGTTTTAAGCTTACCAAACATTTTAGGGGATTTTAGTAATTTTTTTTAATATGGAGGGCATCCTTTATATGGTAAGTGGAAATGTCTACACCTTTAATAATAACCTATTTGGCTAGAGTTGTAGGAAATGGATAAGCTAAAGTGGTGAATAGATCACTAGGGTCTATATAATTAGATGGAGATGGATGATTAATGATGGCTTTGTTATTCTTTACAATGAATTTAGAACCTGGTCAATAGTTATAATTATGAAACTCTACTTCAAGATGTTCACAGTATTGGTATGGCTTCTGATCAATGGGAATAGTAATTTAAATCCCATTATGGGGAAACTTAAGGCATTGGTGAAGAGTAGATGTAACTTCCTATACTTCATGGATCCAAGGATGACCAAGAAGTATGTGATGAGAAATAGACCCAACCATGACTAGTAACCAAATTATACTAGATGACTCCCTCTCAACATTATCATAAGTCTTGATTGTAATTAATAGTTTCTAGTTGAATGTCTTTATGCATGTAACATAATCATTACACCAATTTAAGAGATATGATGTTTATCCCTAAACCATTATCTATAAGAACCCACTTGATCTTGTGATCTACAATGATTATCTCAATTTATAGTGGGTTATTATGGTTTGGGCTGAGGGTGGACACGTCCTTTTGATCAAATCTGATATGCCAAAATGAATACAAATGTCCAACTAGGTTCTAGAATTGATCAAGGTTTATATCATTAGGCATAATGGACTCTTGTAAAATTTTGTTGAAGATGGTTCTATAGACATTAGATGTTTGCAAGAGTTGTAATATGGAAATTTATGTAGGTGTTTTATCTAATTGATCTGTTAGACTATAAGACATTTAAACTCTAGATTGAACTAGTTTAGTCTTTGCTGGGATAGTATTTAGCTTTGGAACCATTAACACAATGTTCTCATTGGGCTTATGGAAAGAAGTGGGAAATGGTCCCTGAATGGTAACTCATGGGTGTTTAGTTGTGACTACACAACCTAAAGGTGTCAAGGAGTTATTATAATTAAAAGAGGGAAGAAAAGGGATTTGGATGGTGACCTATGAGTGATTAATAATATTGCAACTATTTTGGGTTAGTGAGGAGAGTTAATAAGAGAGGTACTATTATTCAAGATTAGTAACCCATGCAGATGGAGTAGCAACATGATGATGCAAACCTGACATGGTATTACTAAGGGGAGATGGTACTGATACTATAATGATGGGTCCCATGTTGTGAGGAACACAAGATTGGGCATGCAGCTTCATAGTAATAGTGGCAATGTGGGCTATAGAAATGCATCCCATAGTGTTATTATAGTCATAAGGTACATTATTATAAGCCACATTATTAGTATAGGCATTGTGATCTTGATTTTTCTCATTATGATTCTAACCTTGCTATTAGTTCTGATTCTACTTCTATCTTAGACTGTGACCATTTTGATTATTGCTTGGTGGTGGTGGATCATGTCAAAGAAAGGGGTCTTTGAAGATTCCCATATCCTAATTTGTGTATTGATTAAGGTCCAACTTAATTTCTAGTTCACCACTTTCAATAAAGTCCTCAATAATATGTCACAATTGAACACAATGATATGTACTATGACTAGTAACATGATGAAAGTTACCTCATTTCCTCTCTTTGTACTAGTCTAGTTTTGGTTGATCTTGAGGAAATTGCCTTGATACTAACCATATAATTAAATTAGCTACAATGAGATTTTGTAACACTATTTCAACTGATTATCCTAACTTGTGAAAGACTCTAAAATTGTTATGAAATGTCCTTCGTGGAGGTTATCTCTGCAAAATAGGTAGTGGACTTGAGGGAGTTAATTATACTTTTGGAGGAAGCATAGCTTGTATCATTCGTACATGTCTTATTTTTATCACCCCATTTCCAACCATGTTCTTATTATTTTGAAATCCCTTAGACTTATCCTTTGTAACTATTTAAGGAGAAAGTGATTTAGTTTGATTAGATGCTTGACCTTGTGCAAAGATCTTAACAAGGCCCCTATCAATAAGAGCCTTCTCAATATGGACTCCTTTGTCAATAACACAAGCTAACCATAGATTATGCCCAACTCCAGGATGTAAATTTTATGAAAATATATCAACTAGTTATTTTTCTATAAAATTATTGTGAAATTAACCTACTAATGCTCTCCACCTTTATAGATTTGTAGCAAAACTTTCACCATCATGCTGCTTAGATTTGCATAAGTCAAAAATGGTTAATTCATGTTCTATGTTATATGAGAAATGGTTAATGAACTTTTTTGATAAGTCATTCCAATCTAAAACTGATCCCTTGGGTAGTTTAAGTAGCCAATCAAGACCTTATCCCACTAAACTTCATGAAAATAGTCATAGTAAGTACTCATTACTATAAGCAACCTCTTGACATAAGATGAAGAATACTTGTATGTGTTCACACAGATCTCCTTTTCCTTTGTATTTGTCAAATTTGGGTGCCTCAAAATGAGGTGGAAAGGGGTATTAGAGAATAGATAAGTCAAATTGATATGGTTATATCTCATCAAATTTGTACTTTTTGACTTTTTTATTCATCTCCAATCTTTGGATAATTTCCTTCATAGAATTCCATTCTTGCATATTTGGTGTATTTGTGGGTTGGATAAGATATTATTGGGGTGGAATGTGCCCTTGGTTTTGTTGCTATTGGGGTGGAATATGCCTCTGGTTTTGTTTTTATTAGGGTGGAATGTGCCCTTAGTTTTGTTGTTGTTGGGGTGGAATGTACCCTTGGTTTTGTTGTTGTCGAGGTGGAATGTGCCCTTAGTTTTGTTGTTGTTAGGGTGAAATGTGCCTTTAGTTTTGTGTGGATCTATAGGGAGCATATACCTTTTGATCCATGATTTACTTATTTTTTTTGCTTGAGTTAAGAACACAGGTTGTTGATTCTTGGATTGTAAAACATTCCCTAAATTTGGTTGTTTCATATTTTGTTGATTTTGGAAAATTTTATGTTTATTTACCAATTTTGGGTTGGTTAAAAAGAACTAGCTAAATTGTCTTATGGTATTTCCTCAATTCAAAATAAATGTTTTGGTTTCTATGTTTGTAAAGTAATAAGAGGTTCATGATGATTGAAGAATGTATGTTTTGTATCAAATGGAACACTTCATAAGGTCTCTTGTGAATTTAACTATTCATTTAGATTACCTTGATATACTATGGTAATGTCCTCATCCAATATTTTTTGTGTAATTTTGAAAACATTTCATTATTATTTCAAAGCATTATTGTGAATTGAAGTGGGAACTAGGGAGTCTATGACAAGTTGATCTATATATCATTTACTTATTATCTTGATCTTAGCTAGAAGATCCAAATTTATGGATTTTGACTATGTTTGTATTTCCTTTCCTTTGTTAGAGGAATAAGGTATGTTTATTTATGAAAAATATTTCTCTTTCCATCCTTATTAACCTTGTATAACTAATGTATGCAATTATTCTATAAGAAAATTAGAAGGTAGTCTAGCACTTGATTCTATCAATCTAAGAAGGGTTTCAGCTTTATATTCTCTAGGTTGATATCATTTGTAATCATCTTCATATCCTACTTTTGTGGGGATATAATAAAAAAAAAAGGGTTTATCTTGACCATCATAAAATTTATCACCTTCATAACTAAGGCCATAAGCTACCCCACTACAAGTGAAGCTTTGAGTCATGTCTAAAATGAGTTGCTATGTGTGCTTGACTAACTTTGGACCAATTTTTGGCAACCAATCAAAGTATGCTTTGGATCTATTTTAAACAAATAACTAGGGTACCAATGAGACTATAATGGAGGGTGGTTTCAAACCACATATAATTTAGAATATTTGGTTCATGAGTTTACTCAACCTTTGGTAAAGTTGAAATCATATAAATCATAAGAGAGTAAGGTATCTCAAAGACCCAAGGTGAAAACTAGTACACCAAAGCCTAGATCTTTGTGATATACCCACACTATAAAATCTAGCTTCAAATTTAAAAACGTGACCCTAGAATTTTAGAGGAAAGCTCTCTAGATTATGAAGAAGATAAAATAAACTAAGCAACTCAAGATGTAAAAATATACGTGAATCACTAAGTATAAATTTAGGACTAAATAGGTAGCATAACGCCACCACATGATTCTAGTAGGATAAAATATTTTTTAGGACTCAAAGCATGAGTGATACGCAAGATGACTCGAGTCCACCAAGATGATAATGTGATTTTGAGTTTTAATAAACAACCTTCAATCCAAATGGAAAATTGAACCCAAGCTAAAACAAGATTAGTACGTAAATGGTGAACCCACTTTGACACACCAACCCTTAGAATTCAGAAAGGTTCAATTTCAAATGTAGATTATAAATGAAGGATTTAAACAAATTAGGTAAAATATCTAGACTCAATTGGGTAACATGACTATGCCAAAGTGGATGACATGACACAAAGCTTTTGATAACAATTTGAATAAGGAAAAGATGAATTTTCCATTTGGATAGCATAATAGCTCTCTTGCTCAAAAAAATTGAGGACAATGTGTTTTGGTTAAATTCATTGAGTTAACAAGAAGTTTTTGACATAAATCAAGACTAAGTAAGATAATGACAAGAAACAAATGTCTTAAGTCTAAACTAACAAGGTATGGCAAAGTGGGGTCTACTAAACCAGCAAGGTTTTTATCATTCTAGGGGAATCAATTGCATAATTACTTTCTCATCAAATGATGCAAAATACAAGCACAAAAATTGGGTGACCATAGCATTGGCTAGTTGTAAAAAGGTCTAGTCCTTTTTACAACTACTACATCCTACTATTCACTCAGTGTAGTACAATGTCCAAATGTAGATACATCCCATGTGCAATTTTAAAGGAGTCAAATGCAGTCAATGTTGTGAGGTGAAACCCTAGGTCAAAACTTCCCTAAAGAACTCATGGGAGGTAATGACATATCCCTCACAAGCCAAGTTTGCATGAAATTAAAGAAATCATAAAATAGAAAGACTTTATGGTTGTTTTCAAGATCACCCAAACTTTGGCAAGTATTTGGGGAGTGCTTTAGGTGAAATTATTTCTAAGCCTTAGACTAGGCTATTTGCAATGGGAATGGTGATTTTGATTCCAAGGGTTCCCTAAAGGGAAAAAATGGAAGAGCATACATGAAACATTCCTCTTTTTTCCAAATAAAACCTAAGTAAACAACTATTGTAAACAAGAATTGACAAGTGTGTTCAATTTTAAGCCCAAAAAAAATATTTGGTGGTGTTCATTTGACCCCATGGTCTTAATTGTAAACTTTAAAAACATTCACCAAAACATCTAAATTCTTTGTTAAACACCAAATCAAGGTTTCTAATTGATTTGTTAAGCATGTAAAGGTGATTTAAACATGTTCTAAGAAAATATCAAGCTTGGTCCTACATCAAAAATGTTAGCATGTCCTTTAGCTTTGAAGCTCTTTTTATCTTGAAATAATGAACTTTGAAAAAGTAGCTCTCAAGTCTATGTTTTTAGAAAAACATAGTGACCAATGTTGATTATTATAACTGATGATGACTACATTAGCTAACTGAGATCTAACTAATGTCAATTTTACTGACTGACATCAATTAAGCTAGGTAACTGATGTTGATATCACTTACCGACATCGATTACTATGTAAAACCATGGAAAAAAATGATAAAATACAGTTAAAAATCAATTTGCATGAGTTTTAAAGGTCTAAATATATATTTTAGAGTTGCAAAGTGATCTTATTAGGTGTGAGATGTGTCTTGTCCCATCAAGTATGCCAAGATGTAGAGAGGATTACAAATCAATTTATTCAATCATTAGTCCATAAATAATGAAACATGAATAAAGAACTAACCAATCCTATCTATTTCTATGGGAATTAAAAAGGATAGAAAGAAACAAATGAAACAAAGCAACACCATATTACCTTTCCAAATGAATTCACCATACCCATGTGGCTCAACAACATGGTCTCCCTTAATCAAGCATCCTTGTATTTTTCAATAATGGTGGTAAGCTCCTCTAAAGCCTCAAGAACACTCCATAAAACCTAGGGTCATGATTCCAAATCACTATACTACCCTATTAATGAAGCTTGCAAGAAAAATCTATGATTAAAAGATAAAACTTGTGAAAACAATTTAACATTATAACTTTGAAATATTAAATATTTTTGAAGATATTTAATCATAATAACTTTATACCAAAATAGCTTAAAATTCACATCCATGGCCTCTTTATTTAGAGATTTTTGAGATTGTTCAGGATCAACCATGACCGTCCATCTCAAGATTGAGATGTGTGGCCATGGATAATCCTAATATTTAAAATTAAATCCATAATTATCTTCATTATGACCTTATAATTAGGGGCATTGAAGAGGCATGGGAGGCATTAACTAGGCATGGGTGACCTATAATCTTGATATTTGTGGCATTTATGGCCTAGGGATATCTTCCCAAGAAATGATGTCACCTGATGATGCAGTTAATAGGAATCAATTTTCAAAAATAAATATTCAAAAACTCTCATGGAAAATCCACTTAAGCACTTGATTTGGATTAATTATCCTTAAACAAGGTTAATCAACATTTGTGCAATTATTTGAAAATTGGCCCTCAATTAATCAAAATGGTTAAAAAGTCATATTTTTGGGTCATAATCTGACTGGATAGGAATTGGAAGGTGATATTAGATGCATTGGAGATGTATTCCCATTTAGATGATTCCAAAACCAAATAAAAAATGTACATGATGTGTACCAATGAATTAGAATAAAAGAGTGATCTAAAGTACTAAATGGTGAAATGGTCATTTTAACTTGAAATGATCTGATCAAAGTTAGCTGGCCCATAAAATCCATTTCCCTATTTTGGGATACTTTGACCTAAACTAGAACTTGTAAGTGAAAAATTAGAACCATTTATGACATTTTATATACTTTAACCTAAAATGTGAATTTGAGTTAAATTCGAGTAAGATTGACATTTTCAACACAAATGGTGTGAGGAATTAGATGTCTGTAGACCCTTGTATGAGCTAATGAAGGTTGAAAGAGGTATAATTAAGCATAATGTTAAGATTAAATTTGTTATATGTTATTTTAGATATAAAATACCTCCCTAAGGTGTTTATAAAAATTACTAAGTTCCAAGATGGCATTTTTAAGACTCATCTTTCTCTTGACCTCACAAATGAAGACTTTCTAGCCTGAGAGGCACCTTCTCAAGATCAAAAAAATATGGAAAATATTAATGGGAGAATATTATATTATGGTATATTACTTATAATTATAAAAAAAATATTTTTGGCATTTTTTAATTGGTTAAATCTCTAATCTTTATGAATTATTGTTAAGATGATAAGCAAGTTTTTAGCTGGCTAGAAAACTAGTAATGACCTGATGAGAGAGATTAGCTTAAAAAGTTATTTAAATGAATTTTATTGATCTTTAAAACACATAAACATAATTTATCACTCCATTAATACCCTTACTATGACAATTTATTGTACTTACACCTCTATGGATGCATTAAATGTAATGTTTATGAAAGGATTTGTGATCAAAATAGGGTATTTGACCTCATGGATAGATGAAAACTATTAGGAATGATGGATTGATGTTTTTTATATATAATAAGTCCAAAAAATCAATAAACGTGACCTTGGAATTTCTCTTATAGGTATGATTATTGAAGGCAGTGTGAAGAAGGCTTGTGAAATACTAGGTTTTTTTTTATCGATTTCCTCGTTTACCCACCTACACAAGGTATCAAGTCCTAAAATTTGGTATGGATCAGGTTCATGGGGAAAAAAAGTGAATAAATAACTTATTTTTTGTTTCACATCTGGAGTAAAGTTTGAGAAAAAACTCAATTTCTAGGCCTAGAGGACTAATTGAGGCATAATTAGAGAGAGTACCAAGAAGAATAAGTACACTTCCACTTAGGGTTGGGTCATGAAATTATAAATATATAGTATGGGAATATTGAGTACTCAAATCCAATATTAATTTTCAAATTTCATCCATATATTTTCCTACATAAGGATATTTGTGTGTTTTTAGGGCTACAAAGAATTGAAGGTGAGTGAGAACTTAAGGTGCAAGATGAAGTCTTGGAGAGTGATTTAGGATTAAAAAAGAGTTGATTTAAGTATAATAAGATATTTATATGAATTTCATGAATATATTATACACTAATAAATGTAAAATCAATATTTAATCCATTTGGTCAATAGAGGCATATTGAAGTCAAATGGGATTCAAAACACTTAAGAGGTGTAATCATCATTTTAATGTCATTATTAAGAGGTTATAAAACTGATTTAATGTGTCAATAAAAAGGGAAAAAGATAACTCAATATGACTTGATTATCTATGAGTGACACTTGTCACTCTCCAAGCTAATAGAAGGGTAGTTTTGAAGAAGAGGATAAAGGTATCAAGTAACTAGACAAAATACTATGCCACTTGGGAGATGAAGCATCATTAAAGAAAAAATAAATGTCCTTAGATATATCATGTGATAGTTTCATAACTCCATTTTTAATTTTAGCTCTTGAAATGAGTTTTAGACACTATCATGACTCTCTTCTACATGCCTTCTCTATCATCTACTCACTTTTCTCTATAAATTATACTTTGTTTGACTTTGTATTCATCTTCCACCTAGGTATGGTGAATCCATACCCATTTATATACCTTTTATCAATGATAAACTACTTGTTTTATCTCTTTATATGATTGTACTTAGTGTGTGTGCGTGAATAGTTGATCTTTTTAAGTGAAATAACTAGTTTTATTTAGCATGTTTTCCTTTTCTAACACATATATCATTTGAAAGATTATTTTATAGGTCATGTGAAGTGTTCAAGTGAAGTGTGAGGTTTGAGCGAGTTTTTATAATCCTTGGTGTAATTATATGACCTCTTGATTAGTCCTCATATCCCAATCATCTATCACAACCTCCACATTGAAGTGCTTATGTGAGAGAATCAAATTAGGATTATTGTCTATTAAGGTTAGTCTCTTGGTGTACATGTCAAAATGTAGCTCATTGGTAGTGATCAACTTATTTGGTGTATCACCTCTTTTGGTTTTCATGTTATCCTTCTCCCTTTTACTTGAAATTTAGTAGTGTATAAGATCCTAATTGATACATCAAGGGGAAATAGACATGTAATCTAGAGGTTTGATCCATCTAAATATCAGCCATAGCCTAGGATCAATTCCATTGCATAGATCAAGTTGAGAGGGCTTTAATAACCCTCTCAAGGGTGCAAATTTGAGCTATAAAAGGAACTATATAGTTGGATTGGGTATAGTGAGGTGTTCATACTTAATCTATATATGGTTGTTATCTCTATCTTGTATATTATACATGGGGACCCCCACCATTTTTAAGAATTTTTCATTAGTGGGATCAAATATAAAATTTAGGAGAAGGTCATGATCTTCAAACTAAATAACATGATGGAACCATTAGAATTGGCCAAGTTTTCAGAAAATAATATCACTTCTTAGCTTTGATATTATAAATTTGGTTCTTTTAATACATTTATATCACCATGACCCATCATAAACTCTCCTATAAAATTGACCCCACATTCAATGCCTTACAAAGGAAGAAATGTGTGATCATTGAGAAAAAGGGATATGTTTAAACTATGATGATAAATGGCTACAAGGACACAAGATAATTGAATATAATTTGTAATTTTTAGATGTTTAATCACCCTTAAATGTTGAATACTGAGAAGATGTTCAATATTCCCATGAGGAAGAACTTGAATTTGAATAACCTAGAACCATGGAGTCATATCCTAAATTGTTGATGCATTCCTTGTTTGGGGTAACCACTTCTTAGACTATGCTATTAAGGGGTATTTTAAGAAACACCCTCTCACTATTATCATTGACTTTAAAAGCACATATAATTTCATTGATCATCGACTAGCCAAATAAGCTAATTATTACATGCACCTATATTTTAGGTTTGAAGTGATGATTCCAATGGAGTATCAATGCTATAAAGGAAAATTTTGTAATGTTAAAATATATAAAGGATACTATATCATTAAAATAGACATGTTTGATTTTCCCTTGGGGGGATGTGATGTGGTTCTTGGAGCCCAATTCTTTTAGACTTTTATCATTATCTTGTAGTAATTTTTAGAACTTTGGATGTAGTTCTCTCAAAATGGCTAACAATACACACTAAAATGACTTAAAAAAAAATGTTACAGTGTCATCAATTCCCATTGCATGGATAAGCTCCTCAAGAAAGGCTCACATGAAATCATTTCTCAACTCTCATTTATTCATCTAAAGACATTTCTTAATTCCTACCAACTTGTTGACTTATCAAATGTTCTATTCAAACATTCATCAATATTAGATAAACCAAAGGGATTTCCCCCTTATCACATAAAACCGTTTTATTAAAATCCTTCCATGTAGTTTACCCCCAAAAAATTGACCATACCACTATCATTTTTTACATAAATCAAAAATTGAGAGGATTTTTCAAGAATTTCTTTAGGAAGAAGCAATTCATCCAAGCACACGCCCTTACTCCTCATCATTTTTACTAGTTAACAAAAAATATGGATTTTGGTGACCCTGTATTTATTTTTTGTGAGATAAATAAAATCACTATCAAAGATAAATTTCTTGTCTTGGTTGTATACTAATTTCTTGATGAACTTCATGGTGCCCACTTCTCCAAATTAAATCTATGATTTAGTTATCATCAAATCTACCTTTAGGATGAAAGTATTCCAAATAATTATTCTAGCCACTTATGATGACAACTAAGAATTAGTTTCCATTCCATTTTATCATACCAATTCCCATTCCACCTTCCAAGGGTTGATGATAAAATTCATTCATCCCTTTTTGTAGGGATTCATCCAGGTATTCTATGATGATATTTTGATTTACAATAAAACTTGGGAAGACCACCTCCATCACATTGACATGACCTTAGAACTTATTAAATACCACTAGATCTATGAAAAAGGTTCAAAATTTTCCTTTAGATAATAAGAGGTGGATCACCTAGCCACATAGTCTAAATAATTAGTGTTCAGGCCTACTTGGTAAAAATTGAGGCCATGACAAATTGACCTAAACCTATGATACTCAAAATCCTTCATGGATTCCTTGGAATCACTAGGTAATTATACAATTTTTTAGATATTATGGGAAAATATCTTCCCTAGACCACCATGATCAAATAATACTCCTTTTTATGGTCATTTTAGTTGAACAAACTTTTGGGGTACTCAAATAGGTTGTGTAATACATTTATTTTAGTCCTGACATATTGAAAACATTTGTCATTAAAATTGATTAATTTATAAAAAAAAATTGTGTTATTCTCATGAAATATGAGATTCCCATCATCCTCATCATCAAATCCCTCAATGGGAATAATTTGGTGAAATAAACATATAAGAAGGTAGTTATAGTTATCCTCCATGTTGTCAATAAATGATGACCATACCTTGTGGGTTGGAATTTTCAAATAAAACTAATAATAAAGGCCCTAAATGCTTCTTGTATAAATGGATATCTTACTTGGTTTAACAAAAGTGGTTTCCAAATTAATGGGTTATGATTATGATATCACTTATAAGAAGGGCAAAGAAAATCTAGTCACTAATGTACTATCCCACCAATATGAATAATAGACACATATGTTTGCCTTATCTATTCATATTTTATAATGGATGAAAGACACACATAAAGAGTTATATCAAGATAGTCACATGCAACAAATCATTTTATATTTTTATGTGAACCTAACTTATAAACCAAACTATCCTTGGGACTATCAATCCTTATTATATAAAGGTTGCATTTTCTTAATTTTTAGATCCAAGTTCTAACATAAAATTGTGTAAGAGTTACTTACCTCACCTTATGTAGGCCAAATAGGTATTTTTTAAACTTATGAATGTGTTTTCAAAGTTTTTTCTAGGCTCAAAACAATTTTTGAGAAACGTGATGTATGTTAACATCATAAGGGAGAAATAATGGCAATGCCTAGATTAATCCAACCCCTACCAATTTTAGAATTAATTTGGATAGACATCTTCATATATATTATATCCAACTTACCTAGATATAATGCAAAGTTAATAAATCTAGTGGTGCTAGATTTCTTCTATAAACATGCTCATTTATGTGATTTGTCTCATCTTTACACTACTTCCACCATCACCCAGACATCCCTTAATTAATTCTAACACTTTTATGAAATCCCTACTTATATTTTATCTTATCATGACTCAACTTTTATAAGTTGATTTTGTAAATAACTTTTCATGTTTACAGGTACCAAACTAAACATTATCTCACATTAACACCCATACACATATGGCCAAATAGAAATTGTCAATAAATTTCTAAAATCATATCTTTGTTGCTTTGCCTTTAATAAACAAAAACAATGGGAAAAATGGTTACCACTTACTAAATTTTGGAAATCACACATCCACCAAGATGGCTCCTTACAAATTTATTTATGGTTAGAATCCACCACCCCTTCATTATAAGCTTACCAACAAATCTATGTGCAGTAATTAGACACTACCCTCAATACCTAGGAAAATATTCTTCCCCTTCTAAATAAAAATATCCACATGGCACATAATTTCATGAATAAATAGGTGGATCAACATCATTCCAAACACACCTTGAAACCTAGAGTTATATTTTTCCTCCAACTATAAAATTATATGAAGTTTTATCTCAAGATAAATGGATGCCATAAACTTGATTCCAAGTTATATTTAACATATAATGTTCTTCAACAAATACATCCCATTTCATATAATCTATAACTTCCACCCTTTTTGCATGTTCATCAAATTTTCATGTCTCATGTTTAAAAAGAGTTCTCATCCATAATGTCATAGCTCAGACAATATTTCATGAGCCCGATGTAGAAGGATATCTCCTACTTTAACCTAAAGTTATTATATAGAGATGCTCTCATCAAATTTTGAATTGGAATGTAACTAGAATATTTGACATGAGAACCCCTCCTTCAACTCTAGTAAAAATTTCCTCATCTTCAACTTTGAGGTAAATTATTTTGAATGGGAAGACATGATAGTATATGTTCATCCTAAATATTTATTTATAACTATTATCTTTAATAAAATCTACATACACATGTACTTTGTAATTCATCCCTTGAGCTAATTTTAATCACCCCACATGCATGGGAAGTAGTAGTTATCTAGGACATAAATAGTCTAATTAAAAACCAAGACTAATGTAAAGGCATCCAAAAATAATATTCTATTGATATTTCTCAAGGAAGGTTTCCCCTTTGAAGAGGCCATTTGTATTGTAAATAATTTCTACTCCTATTTTTTATGTAATTTAGTTTTTTTCATTATAATTTTAGTTTTATTTTGGGTGTTTTCACTATTGTTCTAATCTATTGTAAGAATGATCATAAGATATGTTGATTATTTCACCTTCCCGTGTTTACAATAACTTACCCATAATTTACTTTATTAGTACCCATTTACAATCATTTAATTTATTTTTAATCCTTAAAATCATAGTTACAATCATTTATTTTTGTTGAGGCCTAGTGAAATTTATATCCCTGTGTCATAGATTTAGGTTTTGGATATATTTTCTCTTTAATTTTAATTTTAATTTTTATCTTACCATTTTATAGATATATGAAGATATTAGGTCCTTACCCCCTCATCTAATTATATGTAGGCTCTATTTGTTTGACCTTATTTGAGTCCTAATCTATTAAGATAAATAGGTTAGTTGTAGGCCATCCTAGCTTATACATACACATTACCTTGATGAATCATACCTTATGACATTTTTATTATCTTACTTCACCAAATGGGATACATTTAGATCTATGAGATGATAATTTTTTTAGATATACTTGAATTCATTATTGAGAATAATGTTATGAACCATAACATATGAATTCATCCCTCATATATCCACATATTTGCTCAAAAAAAATTAAATAATATCAATGAGAGGTTCTCTTTCTTTATGAGAGATATTGAAACCAATAGTTACACTCTTTGATTTTTCCTCATATTCCAAGTTAACATCTTTATAAACCTTTATATATATAATATTTCCCTATTTAAATAAAAGGAAGATCTCGGTAAATCTCATCAATATTTATTCTTGGAAGATATTAGTAAATCTATAGATGAAAATAAATAAATTTCAAATTTAATTTGGTGAAATAAAAGACAATCCTTGCGGGATGCTTTCATTAGTTTCATATATTCCTTTTTATCATCAAATATTTGATAAATTAGTTGTATAAGACAATAATAAATATATGGATCTATAGTATAAAACTCCTCTTGATAGATGTCGTTTCACCAATCATGATTATTATAACATTAAAATAATGGGGTTACATCACCAAGTCAAATGGATAGATAATAAAAAAATACAAAAAAGGGAATACTTTTCAAATGCACTTGTAGAAGTGGTGAAAGCTTCCATACATTCTTGAGAGTAGTGAGAATCACCATTATCAAACTTAACATAATTAAGGAGGAAAGGTTCAACTATTGTCACTTGGATACTAATGATGAGAGTCTCATTGTTTATTTTTTATTTTTCTTCACTCTAAGTCCAATGTTTGAGATCATTTAGAATGAAATGGATCTTACATTCATATTCACATTTTAATATTTTAAAATAATCCAAGTGAAAAATATCATGATAGTTTTATGGGGTTGGACAAGGGTCAAGTTGCATGATAAGTCAATATAAAACATATTGAATTCCATCTTGACAATATTAGGCCCAAATTTAATTTTGAGACTAACATAACCCATATTTTTTATAATATTGATAAATATTCTTATGACTTACTCTAATATCTTTAACTAATAATATAGGAATGATGTTTAGATTTACTCCCTCATCCAAAACACATAATTTGATGTCATGCTTATTGGTTTAAGTTTTAATGTAGAAAGAGAAGTGAGCTTAATCATGAGCCTGAAGGATATTATAGTTTATGATAATCGAAAATAGAATTTCAAGAGTGAATTTTCATTAAAGATGTGATAGTCATGTATAAACTCTTCAATTCTTTGGGGAAGAACTTTCTTGAAAATTTAAATCTTATTCTAAGTTATAATTTTTTATCTATAAAAAGATCCAAAAGATCATAAAGGGATATTCAAAGGTAGATAGATTGAATTTATTCAATGATATAATATTGAATACATTGATAATGTATAGGGATATTTCATCAAAATTATATCCTAAATTTAAGGTAAAATGACCCTTAGGATTGATTGGAATAACTATCTCCACAAACATATTTATATGGATTCGTAGTGTGACCTAAACATAGTGACAAAACAATCATAATGACTATCTTCCATTTAAATTATATCAATAAGTTTTCAATCTCTACATTTGGACTCATCATCTAAAGTGTCAAAGGAATATTCATAATAAAAATAGTGGGAGGATCAAGAGCAAGAGCATATCCTCTTATCCTCACCTCTGTCAATTATTATTCTTATCATAATTATGGATGGGCTCTTTGAATACATCCATATTTTAGTTAGGTGTTGAATGAGAAAGTATTCATAGGATTATACCTCAACTTATTGATTATTTTTAGCCATACATTACTTACTGTATTAGTCTTTACATTTGTCAAACTTATAATATTTGAAAATATCAAAATATTTTTCAAAATTTTCCCATTCTTATCTTCTTAGATTCTTATCTTCTTTGGTTTCTTTCTTCCCATTAGAATTTTCCCCATAAGAATGCCTATTATCATTTTTATTCATAAGAGAATCAAATAAATTTTCATTAGTTTCATTCATGTTGGGATCACGATGAAATGAGAATCCCAAAATGCTAAGTTTTAAATACTATGTCAAATTTTAAATGCTTAATGTTCAATAATTTCATTTAAATATTCTTCATGAGATGTGTTAGCACTATTATTTTTCATTGAAACATTTTAAATAATTTTGATTACTACCCCAATGGATAATGAGAAAAGGTGTAACAGCTGTAGGAATATTAACTTAAATTGATGATTTTTTTTTCATTTGAGAGGATAAAATATTTATTATAATCTAAATAAATCTATTGGTTTTTAACCTAACATTAATAAATGAGAAAAATCTAGAAACAAGATTGATTCAAAGAATAGCATTGTCTCATTGGTCAAGGAAAAACATCTAAAAATTAATTAAAAATAAATCTTGAAAAATACTTAACAAACATTAAATTGTTTTGAAAAAATTGGATGTACTATACATTTTTATATAATCTAAAACACATATGTCATATAAATATCATGAACCCAAACTCATATTTATTGGGATGGAGTTTGGAAGTGTATGTGATAAGATAAAATATATATATTGTATTAATATCATCCACCCAATATCATTCTTTTTGGGAGGTAGTTTGGAAGTGTATCTGACCTCTTTATGCAAAAAAGTGCAACAAGTAATTATGCTTTGACCTAGTGAGAAAAATAGAAAGCAGAAACCCTATAATAGAATAAACACAAATTACCACTCAAAATATACTATAAGATTTTTTCACATTGAACAATTTACAGATGCAATAGGTGATTAATGGGAATGTGTTTGAAGTAAGTTAAAACCATAGAAACTCAAAGTATTCCTTATCAAGACTAGATTCATGACAATGGTGAAAATCCCACCATTCAATTCTTAATACTAGAAAGTATACTAAATCCTATAATAAATGCATGTAGTTGGAAAAGAATAAATGAATCTCATCTACTTGCTTATTTATAATGTCTAATATATTTTTTAAATAAAATCAACTAAAACCTATCATCAAGGTATGTCATTCCTATATTGTCAAAGAACATTTAATTAATATATTTAATAATATATAAATTTAACATCAAATAAATTTTTAGTATCCTTTTAAGGGTATAAATATGAACCATTCAATATTAAATTATGCCTTTTTATACAATTTTTTGGTTATAGTGGTAACTACATAACTACCCAACTACCAGCGAATTCATTTCAACTAATTCCAAATTACAATTTTTTTTTTTAATTGTAGTGATAAATACATAACTACCAAAAATAATAACAAGCTCGTTTAAACTAATTCAAAATTCAATTTTACAACTTTATCCATTTTTTAAAATTACTTTCATTATTTAACAAGGGTGCTAACACCATGTCCCTATGGGAGTCTAACAAATAGAAAGATTACTGGGAATTATAAATGCTTTTTTTTAGCTAAAAAAATTAGTAGATGATTTGTTTTCTAAATTAAATTATAAAATTCAAGAATGTTCAGTAATTAATGCACTTAATTTTTATCACATTTGCATGTGGTGACATAAATAGTGAATAGGTTCATTATTGATTTGATAATAGTGCAAGTACTTTATTTAAACATGTATTCATTCACATATTTAAAAATATTTAAAATATAAATAATTTTATTATTTATGAGAATGCTAAGACTTATTAAATCATAAAATTTCAACAACAAAAAATTGTAATTGACAGTTACCTAAAAGAGGTAGTAGGCAACAAGTTTGATAATGATGGGAAAGGTTAAGTTGAATCCCATTCCTATATATAAATATTAACTTTAAAGGGATAATATCTGAACCATATTATATATAAATGTTCAAAATAAGATAATATTTGACCCACATTTTATATATTTTTCATAAATAAGATAATGCACCATACAAAAAAAATATCCTTACATATTTACAAGATTTTTTGTCTATTGTTAATTTTAAAAATGATTATGAAATGGCATGGAAACTACATATTTCTCAAAGGCTACACGTCATATTCCTCTGACATAAAGTAATAATAACTATCCAAAACTTCCATGTCATCCCCAAATTCCTGCATAGCTTATTCAAAAATATGTGTAGCTATGCCTATGTCTTTCAACCATTTCCATAGGAAAAAACTTTACTCAATCATCAACCCTATATTATGAGGTTCTATATCAATAAATTTCTCATATTATTTCTTAGCTAATTCTTTTTTCATTCACACCCTATGAAGGTAATAGGTGAACTCCCAATAAAAAGCATGTTTGATCCATTGCCATGCTTTGTGACTTGTTCTTATTATTGTTTTTTATTGAATTTATTATGGTACTCATTCATTATCCATCTAAAAAAATACTTTGCATTTTCCAAACATGGCCACTTAGGAGATATATAAATATCATGCTCACACTCCTTAAACACTTATACGCAGTCCATGGCTAATCAATCATGTAGGTGCATGGAATTATCCTACCCTTAAATTATCATCCCCATCATCACTAAATAATCTTTCACTTGACACAAGTTTATCAATCCTCATATTCCCATTGCCTAATGAAATTTTCAACAAACCAACAAATTTTTTATGTCTAATGATAAAACATGACCATTTCCTCCATTTATCAGGTAAATATTGAAAGTTGAAATCCTGAGAAAGTGGTTGTCACAATGGCAAGGTAGATGATACTTTTAAAATACCTATAATTCTTATGTAACCTCTCTCTTCATGTTCCCTTGTCAAAAAAATTACAAATACAATAAAAAAATATAACATGTTTTTGGAGATGTGTTGGACTTAACAAACTAAAAATATACCCTCACCAAGTGGATTATAATTATGAAAATGATGTTGGTGTAAATTATGTTCAAATAAAATACAAAATTCAATGCAGAACCATCAAACTAAGAAACCCACATTGTGTGAACAAATACAAAATTCAATTCCAAATCAAATTTGCATTACATAAACCTACCTTTTGTTTGTGGTGGATTAAATGCCTAGCTTTGATGCAAGTGAAGTGGGAAATAACATTAAAAAAATTCAGCCAATTAGCTTGCACCAAATAACATTATTTTATGTACTCCATTAAAAATTTTGTTATTTTACTTTGAAAAAGGCTTGTATATTTTTTTGTCATGCTAATCAATGTAATGTGATTGGCTAATAGATTCAAAACTAATTCCAAGTTAAATTTAAATGGATCGATAAGTCTTCCTTTGGGACTAATTAATTAATTTTATAAATAATTAATTATAAATATTAAACCACCTTGAATAATTAAACATGTCATAAACATGTGTAATTTGGAGAATCAATAAATTAGTGCTTTTATTTGGAGATCTTTTTCTTTCAAAAAGGGCTCATTTCACATGAGTGGGTACATCCAGATTTCCTAATAATCTACAATGAAGTCTCATAAAATGGGAGAATTTGTCATTATAATACACTAAAGATACATAATTAATCCCTAGTTCTTTGAAAAAATATCTAATAAATACTTTTAAAGATACATTATCAAGAAAATTAAAACTTTGATACACTCAAGACATGTAATAAGTATTTGATTTTGTTCACAAAATGCATAATAAAGACTTTTACTAGACATTGTCAATAAAATGGAAATATTGAACACATAAAACATATAATAGATCTTTGATTCCTCAAAAAAATTACAAAGGAAATATTTTTATTTAAATAATATTAGTAAAATTAGGAGATACTAAGATAAGATTGTGTAGTTAGTGATCTCTATTAGGATTTGATGAAATTTTCTCTTTTATTTTAAAATTTCATCCTTTGTCCATTCACATATCTTAAAAAAATAAGTTCAAGTAGTATATCCTTCAATTAATAATTAGAATGTAGGATTCATCTCCCCGAGAAATTCTCATTTAGGAAAATGTTGGTTTGTATAAACAAAACAACATAAAATAATTAAATCAATGCAATAATGGATACAACAATAAAGAAAAAGTATTTAAAAAATAATCTTGGTAGATAAGGTCATCCATGCAAGCCTCTAAGGAGGATTTGGTAGCCATGATTGATATAAGATAAATCAAAAAGAATATAATAGGGTTGCATGGATAGACCATGACATACAAATTCTTAGAGTGTAACTCTCTCTAGAAAAACTATATGTATGGACAAGATATGTTTGGAAATTGTATGGAGAGTTCAAAGTGAGAATCTATGAAAGATGGTATTTCATAGGTGTATTTGCAAATAATTCACATCTTGATAGATTATTTAGGGGAGGTCAATATTTTTATATAAATGTGGGGATTTTCATGAAACATTGGTACACTATATTCAATCCAATATAGGAGATCCTAAAACATCAACAGTCTAGATCCATATGTATGCCCTACCACAATAATTATGGTCAAGGTATGTATTTAAAACTATAGCTAATGTTTTAGGTAAATTTATGGAAACATAAAATTCTTATCATGGAAAAGGCCTCTCTAATTATGCTAGAATCTTTATTACATTATATTTAACTAAGAATCTACATAAAATCATAATGCTAAGAACATGAGAAATGGAATAGACCCAAGATTTGGATTATGAAAGCATCATTTTTATATGTAGATACTGCCATGAATATGGGAACCTTGTTAGTGATTATCCCATGGTACAAAAAGTAAGAGATCAATAAAACACATCATGAATGGATGAAAAGGATGTTGATGGATTCAATAAACCAAAAAATAAGTATATAGCTAGAAAAAAGACCAATAATACAACCTAATGAAGCCCTATAAAAACTTGGAAAGGACCTAAAGCAACAAAAACTATTTTTAGGGTAAATTAAAACTATTCCAAAAAATAATATCAAATAGAAAAGAATGTCATAGAAAAAGATGTAATGGAAAATTATGGGTTCAATAAAAACCTATAAAATTTCCTTTAATAACCTATCAAATAAATATCAAATCATTAGGCTAAATATAAATTTAAGGAACATCAAAACAAAAATAATAACAATATGGAGCAAAACAAAAAATTAGAATAGTAAATTAGTCAAAAGGAATAAGAAAAACGAGATTTTAAAATGGTAGAGAATAAGATAAGAATCTCCCAAACTCCCAATCTAAATCTAAAATGATGTTTAGAATCTAAACCATTAGGGAGACCAAACAAAAAGAATTAAAAAAATAAGGTAGCTATGTAATATTTAATAGTAGGTCACCGAAAATAGGTAGATACTCTCTTAGTGAGCACCAAGTGAAGTAAACCTTATTAGTGAAGATTGTCTCTTGGAATATAAGGGGTATTAATGTACTAGAGAGAAAAAATAGAGAGTATTATTATTAATTATATTAACCTATATATTTTTATGCTTTATGATTCTAATATTAATATTCTATTATCTTAGATTAAGGGTATATCTAATAGTATACATCGGGGTTATTTGGAAGCAATGCAGTAGAATCAACAAGAGGATTAATTATTCTTTGAGCAAATAGAGAACATAATATCTCTAATAAAAAATTATTATCCTCAAGACCCTTTTCAATTTTAATTTATTCAATATTTATAGCCCATAAAAATAGGGAGATAAATAAGAAGTTTGGAAGTAGATAGGATTGAAAATGGGCATTGTTTTGAACTCTACATGTATTGTTTGAGGGGTCTTTAATGTTAGGTTAGACATGTCATAAAATCAAGGAAGAAGACCAAATAATCTTAGTAATATTAATTTTAATATATTCATAGATGAGATAGATATTTTGGATGTCAAATCCTATAAATTCATGATTTACCTAGACTAATAGGAGAAAAGTTAGGTAACTTATTATGGAAAGGTTAGACATAATCCTTACTTTAAAGAACTAGTTGACAAACAATTACCTTCTATAATCAAAATTCCTAAAGTTTTTTGGATACTATCATTGGCATATAAATTAATGGATATAATATGATACATGACCTATGAAATCCCCTTTCAAATTAAGAAAAAATTAATGAAACATTTAGAGTTTGAGGATCCATTTATCAAGCACTAGACTACTCCAAAAAGATTGTATGGTACAAAAAGGTTTCAACTCTGGCAAAGTTTGAAAATTCCTATGTTAAAAGCTTAAAACAAGGAATATTTTAATAACTTATTTCAATAAAAATTTAATATTTAAGTTAGATGTGAAAGTATGTAGTATCTAAATAGGGGAGGTATAAATAATAAAAATCTCCTTGAGGAAGAAAAATAAGTTGTCTCTAAGTTGAAAGAGATACTTAACAAGGAGGAAATATATTGGATGAAGAAATAAAAAATAAGATGGATAAAAGTGGGATATATGAATATTAAATTATTCCACCAATCCTAAAAATGAGGATACAACGTAACTTTGTAAGGAAGTTGTACACAAGAAAAGGTTTGACAATAGAGGAATCACAGGAAATTAAAGAGGTGCTGGTAGACTTCTAGAAATACATCCTCAATAAAGATTTTATTTAAAGTACATAACAATAAGAAACATTACTTAATCAAATCCCTCATTTTTTCACCAACCATGACTATGACTTATTGATGGAAAATAATTCCTTAGAAGACATCAAAGTAGCCCTTTTTAAAATGACACGAGATAGATATTTTAAGTTAGATGGCTTCCCAACTCAAATTTTTAGCATTTATAGGAGATCCTTGGTGAATATCTTAGAGAGGTCTTTCAAGAGTCTAAAAATTCTAAGGCTATGTTAAAATCTCTTGATGTTACTTTTTTCACCCTTATCCTTAAGGAATATGATTTAAAATACCTAGAGGATTTTAGACCTATCTCTCTCTATAATACTATCCAAAAAATTATGTCTAAAGTTAATGCTAACAAGCTTTAGATAATCCTCCCATCACTAATCTCAAAGGATCAAGTTGGGTTTGTCAAAAGAATAAAAAATGTAGATGGTATCATACTATCCCATGAGATCATATGTTATCTAAGAACTTCAAAAAGGAAAGGAATGCTTATAAAGTTGGATATATCTAAGGCATATGATAGAATCAATTGGGACATTCTATATGGTATACTATAGAGGTTTAATTTTAGATATGAATGGAGAACTTGGATCAAAATTTGTTATGCTACCCTTACATTCTATAATTTTAGGTATATTTTAGAGGATCACTTTTAGAGATGAATGGAGATATTGAACATAAAGAAAACCACCCTCCCCAAAACTCATCTTGTATATCATATATTTAATGGAAAAGGGAAACAATAGACATGAAATAAATTATTTAATAAAATTATAAGTAATATCAATATTTAGAAAGGAAATATCTTGCCCTCATCAAGAAAACTAACTCTTATAAAATCCATCCTTCAATACATGCTTATATATTGACTTTATCTAATGGTTTCACCTAAATTAATCATAAAATAAACTAAAAAAAAAACTTAGAATTCAAAATTTCCCCTAGTGGCATGGAAAATGGTTTGCAAGTTGAATTGCCTAGAAGGTGCAGGCATAAAAAAATATGAAAATGTTTAATATAACACTTATTTATAAAATAATCAAGAGGTTTTGAATAGGTACCCCTTAAAATTGGAGAAATATTCTAAGAGAGAAGTATCTTGATAGTGGAAATACTAAAAGAATCTTCTCCACAAAAGACTTTCATTAGGGATAAATTTTTTGGAATAACATTAGGGAGGCAAGGGATTTATTACATAAAAATATGTTAATAAAAGTGTAATATGGAAAAAATAAGAACTTATGGGAATATTTATGGATTTTCAACCACCCACTTCAAATGAAGGAGGAATTTAGAAGAATTAGTAAGGAAAGCAAAGATATTTGGGGAGACAAGGTCAAGGATTACTAGGTGGAAAGTATATAATCTCCTTAAAGTATTTTATATTAATTTTAAACTTAATATTGATAATATTATTTGTAAATTTAAAGGTACATGTCTTAACACATCCAAAGATGGATATAATCAACAAATTATCAAATCTCATGCTAACATTGAGGATTTTCATTGGGAGAAGATATGGTTGTCTAAATCATGGCCAAAATCCAAAAAAAATCTATGTTTGGTTATTCATGGTAAGATTTTAACAAGGGAACATCTTAATAATAAATATTAATTAGGTACCACAAGATGTGTTATGTTTTTTAATAAAACAAAAGAGGCAAATAACCTAATCTTAAACTATGATTACGTATATAAGCTCTAGAGTGAATTTCAAAATTATTTCAACATTTTTTGGGTGTTAATTATGCTCCTCTCAACTAAACTTCAAATATGGGAATGTGGTACTAATTTAAACCTCCTTAAAGATATACAAAATATTTCTCTTAGTATTATCATCTTAAAAGTGTGGTTAGAGATAAATACAAGAATTTTTTATGAGTACCAGGTACGCATAACTCTAGAGAAACCACATAGAGAAATAAAATGGACTATAATTAATTATCTTTATATTTAAAAATGTGGAAGATTAAAGAGGTTAATCCAAGTGAGTTGAATATTACTTAGAATTGTTTCATCTCTCAAAATATATTATGATAAGATGAAACCATCCAATAAAAGGATTAAAAAGGTTAAAAATAAATAATTCTGATTGGAAGCTTCTGCCAAAGGTTTGGTATAAGTTAATTTTTTATGGAGCTTCTAAATCAAACCAAGGACAATTGGAATTAGGATAAATCATAATAAATGTAAAATGGTAAGTAAACACATTCAAGAATATTTACATAGGTATAAACACTAATAATATACTAGAGGTAGAAGGGATAATTCTAGGACTAAAATTTTCGATCAAAAATAATATTAATAAACTAATTGTAGAGGGGGGTTCCCTAATATTGATTGGAGTGATTCAAGAGAATAAAATTTTTAACTAACATCTTCAAATTCACATTTAATAATGTGAGAACCTCTTGAACTAGTTTAAATAAATAAGTATTAAGCATGTATACATATAAGGTAATAAGGTTGTAGATTGGGAGGAAATTTTTAATGCGAACTCAAATGTAAGAACCATGACCAAAAGAATGGAAGATATTATACAATACCAAGTTTTCATAGGTTAAAAAACATAATTTCTAAAGAGTTTGAGAATAAACAATTAATTTAACAAGTGTGTTAATTGGCAAAAAGACTTAGTCTTTTTAGTAATTGTCATAAAATAACAAATGCATGCATCATGAATGCAAGTTCATTTTAGAAAGTATGTTTAGTACATAAAATTGCATGAAAAATCCATGAACATGCTAAAAGGATGCATGCTATTTTTAGAAATCATGCATATATTAGTTTTTCAAGGTGTGAGATTGTAAAGTTAGCTTTTTATAAAAGCTAAATTCTTTGTGTATTAGTAAACTATTATTTATTCAATTTTAACATCAGTATAATTTTTAAAATATCAAAATAATAATAATAATAATAATAATAATAATAATAATAATAATAATTCACATGAGTTATCTTAATGGTGAAGAACGTGTGCTTCCAAAAGGGAGGTCACATGTTCTAATCCTAAAAGGGGTAAGGTATGCATGCCTTCATGAAAATTATCCACATAAGTTAACTAACTTGATGTTTAATGCAATGGGAGTTGAAAAGTGTCTTAAAATATATGTTCAATGTGATGAGGTAAGTCCATAGTCCATGGCTAGGGATACTATTCACCACTAGTTTGGAAATTCTAAGTATAAAAATGTCAACACCTAAAAATTTAGTGTGTGCACTTGAGTTGGCCTAATGGTGAAGAAAATGTGCTCCCAAAATGGAGTTCATAGGTTCTGATCCTATAAGGGTAATGTATGCACACCTTCATGAAAAGAATTCGTATATAATGAGCTAAACAACTTGATGTTCAATGTGATGGGGTTTGAAAAGAGGATCAAAACCTATGTTTAATGTGATGAGGCAAGTCCACAATCCATATCTAGGGATACTATTCATCACTAGTTTGGAAATTCTAGGTATAAAAATGTTAGAACCCAAAAATTTAATAAAAATATATGGAAAACTAAAGGGGTGATGGAAGCAAAGATGATAGATTTAGTGTAGCACAGTAGGTAGGAGATAAAATAACTAAAGGATAATCTCATGTTAATAATGCAAGCATCTAGGTCAAGCTCAGAGGGGCAAAATCAAATAAAAGGTTAAGAAATATATTAATCTAGTGGATAGATAGGAAATTAAGATGAAGGAGAGGAGAAGAATGGAGTAGGTTTTAGGCCAAGCCTAATGGACTAAGTATCTTTAGCTAGGCATTTTAGGGGCAAGGGTTAATGCAAATTTCAATATTTTGATCAATATTTATTAACCTCTAAGCTATTGGAAATAAGGTTTGGTCTTCTTAAGTCTTTTTTAGGGTATAACCAGTTGGTTGTTAATATTGGCCTATTAAAAGGAGTGGCCACTTAGGAGGAGAGAGAAATTAGAACTTTAAAAGGAAAGGCTAGGGTTTTAAATAATATCTCTAACCCATTCCATACCTATGGATCCTTTTGTAAAGAAGCTATCCTTAATGCTCAACCTAGTTGAAACCCTTTTTTGGCTCTTAGAAGTTAGGTTCCTTCAAATAAGTTCCATGTAAAGGAAATATATGATGAGGAGTGTTTTAAGGGGAATCCATAAGCAGATTATTCCTAGGATAAGGATCTAAAAATGGATTTCTTAGGTGATGCTCCCTTAATTTTATTATATTTATCCTATTTTAGAATTAATAGATTAAGAGCTTGCAATGGTGGGTGAGGAAAAGGGAAGAATTTCTTTGATTGGTATATGTGCTGGGAAATGGCCATCATAGGAAATAAATCATTGGGTGGCAAGATCCTGACCTTTGTTGAAATCTCCTTTTATCTCCATGTTAATTTTTTTCTTTTTGTTGAAATTTTTTTTAGTGAAAGACAAAGTTTTTGTGTGGACAAATGGAATTTGGTACGTAGCTAATCAGGGTGTGTTTTTTTTCCCATGGGATCCATACTTTGATCCAAATTTTATAGCTATTACACAAGCCCTAGTTTGGGTAATATTTTAAAATCTTCCCTTATCCTTTCATGATCTTGGTCTTTTCAAACTTTTGGTGAGTAAATTGGGAGTCTTTGTTAAAATTGATGATTCCATATAAGCTAATCTAAATTTTGGTAGAGTGTGTATAATGGTAGATTTATCAAAACCTATACATCATTTTTTTAAATCTCTTATTCCCATTGAGTGTGGTCTCAATTTTTTAATTTTGAAGATATCCTATTTAGATGCTTCAAATGTAATAAATTAGATCATAATATTGTAGCTTGTCTTAAAAAGGATTTTAAAGGTTCCCATGCTTTGATAGTTCAAAATTAGGTTAGAAAGATTGGTTGCCTAAATCAAGATCTATTTCATAGTTTTTTTTTAGCTCAATCTAAATTGGTTGATGTTACATCTCTAGGAGTATTTTAATGGGATCAAGAACATCCTCAAAAGAATGAGGATTTGATGGTTGTAGAGGATCTATTGGATTTAGAGTTAGGGAAAACTTCTCCTTTAAGTTGTAAAAGGAAGCAAATATTTTGAAATATGGGCCAAAGGATTTGGATTAAAAAAATTTATAGTGAACAACCCCCTAGAGAATGAAATATCAGAAGAGGAAAGGGAAGGATGGGAGAAAGAAAAGGAAGAGATAGCTAGTAGGGATTTTTTGTTTATTTCTTAGAAAGAAAGTTCATTAAAACTCATAACTATGGTCCAAAAGGGAAAAGAGGAAGGAAAATGGAAGTACAAAGGTTACAGCTAGATGCTCATAATTATATTAATGATGACACCCAATGGACCATGGAATTGTTATTCTCTACTAGAGGTAGATGAATACAAGTAGCGAAAGGATGATTTGAAATCTATATTTGTGGTATTTTTATTGTTTATTACTAAAGAATATATTATTTTATGATTAGCTATTAGTTTAGGTGTTTAAATTTAATTTGGAACCCTATTTTGACCTCTAGATCCTTACCATTTTGTTGGGATTTTAAAGCTTAATAGACCCACTATTTTTTTTGGTTTTAGATCTTTTTGGGAGACTAGACCTCATGTTGTGTTCCAAAATAAATTTTGGCTCCAATAAAAACCTAAAGTGGGATAGGGAACATTTTAACCCTAACATCGATCTAAATAATAATAATAATAATAATAATAATAATAATAATAATAATAATAATAATGAAATTTTGAGAATTAGAAAATGTATAATGGATCATTGATTTATCTAACAAAAATATAAAGAATTGTGTGTGTGTGTGTGTGTGTGTGTGTGTGTGTGTGTGTGTGTGTGTGTGTGTGTGTGTGTGTGTGTGTGTGTGTGTGTGTGTGTGTGTGTGTGTGTGTGTGTGTGAGTGAAAATGTTGAGACATGTAAGATGTAATGAATATTTTATTTCTCTTAAAAAATACAAAAGGGAATAATTTTAGTAATATATAATTATGGAAATTGAAACATTTAGACCTATAAGACATGTAATTAACTATTGATTTCCTTCAAAAAGAGCTAATAGAAAGAATTTAAAAGAAAATTGTGGGAGCTTTGACAAGGGGGTAAGATACTATGTTCATGAATTAGAGTACAAATTTTAAAATACACTTGTCCATGAAATTTTTAAAATTCATTAAACTAAAATTTAAGATAAATGTTAGGTGCAACAAGAATTAAATTCATTTTTAATTACCTCAAAGTGAACTTTTTAAGTACCTCAAGGTGGAATTTTTGAGTACCTCAATGTGGAATTTATCTCAAAGCTTAATTGAATATTATGTTATACAAATTGAAATCCATTAGCCAACATTGGAAGAAAAAAAATTCCACGCCCCTTTATCTTGTTTCATGTTAGCAAGGCATTGGATTCTAGGTTTAATGGTATTGAATCACTAACAAGGTATTAGAAAACCAAAGAGAGATTAATAAGGAAAATTTTAAAGCCAAACTAGAGCTTCACTATGAAATGTTTGATAAAACATCTTAATAAAGATTTAATCATCATGTTTTCAATCCATGCTACCACTCACATGAGTATTAAAATAGTCATTAAAGTGTCCATGATAATATTAGTCATCATATTTTTTAATGATAAATTGATTCTAAGTTAAGAGAATCTATACTAAAATAATAAAATAAGGTGCAAGATAAATTTAATCTAAATATAGGAATGGAATAATAAATATATATAATGAGTTTATTTTAATTTGAAATATGATAAAAATATATTTCTAGAGAAATACTTGAATCTTGATATACATGTGTATTGGTAATAACTAAAAATGGTACAAAACAAGCTCTGAGGTAATTCTAAATCAAACCCCAAAAAATGTAGTGATCTACTGTTGCATAGAAAATGGCCACTTTCAAATGGTTTGATATCATTTGACCACTTTTTAATTTGTTTTATCTATTTGTATAGTTATAAACTAGATTAATGTGAATCTTTGTAATGACTTCGTAAAATCCTACTTTTAGAAATTTATCTCATATTATCTATTTGATACATGAAACTTTTATAATTTATTCTCATTGATATAAACCCAAATACTCAAAAAATACCTCTGAAATACATTTAAAATGTTGGTTAATTTTAGATTCCTAACTCAATAAGACACTTATTCTTGAAAAAAGTTGGAAACTAGCACTCATGTAATCTAGTAATCAATATGGTGTGTAATATGAAGATCTTATACCTTATCCCTACATATGAAATGCAATAAAATAGTCAATTTTATATTATATTTAACTAATCCTCATTTTTATATAAGGATATAACCTAACACTTTAATATATAGTGATGTACTAAGACATTGAGTGTGTGTATATCCTTAAATGCATATCTAGATGTGATCTCTCTTTTTTCATGATTAATTAATTCATTCATTTCCATCAATGTGCTCATGTATATATAAACTTATTCAATCCATAGTAAGACCTTATAGACACATAAGCCAACATATAATAATTATAAAAACCAACAAAATATGGCCAAAAATAAATACAACATCAAAACAAGAACTAAATGTGCTTAGAAATAAAATATCTAGTATTAAACTAGTTCAATATTGGTCATACCAATATTTTACCAGTTCAATACTAGAAAAAATATCCAAATAGAAAAATATAATTTATACAATTTAGATGGATCTAGAGTCTTAGAAAGCACATAAAAGAGAGAAATTAAGAAGAATGATAATAAAACATTACCACACAAATAATAAAATTGAATTATAAATCAAAACAAGAGATGTTAGAGGGGTCATAAATATAAGAAAATGTGTAATAAGAACATAATTTGAACCAATGATCCATATGTAAAAAAATAAAATAATAACATAATGAATAATAGACATGTACCCAAATTTTAAGTCTACATAATTCCCTACTTTGATATCTGTGTGTGCATATACATCAAAGTAAAAAAAAAACAAGTATACCTAGGAGGGCTCGATGAAGATTTTTTAGCTAAAACTTGTACTTTATAATAGAAGTTAATAATAGATATAATAATGAGCTAAAATTCAAAATGAGAAGATATGTTACCTTATCATATAATCTAACTCCTACAACCTAAAAAAGAAAGAAGAAATTTCTTATTACTATTTGCATTAATGTCACAACTACCACTAAGGGTTTGTATGTAAAATTTGGTGTATTTAAAAAATAATCGAAACATTTACAAGTAGATCAATGTCTATGTAACTCAATATCCGTAAATCTATTGAAATAAATTAGTGAAATAAAAAGTATTTATGAATACACTTAGTAGCATATGAACTACACCACTATCTCTAAAAAATCTAAACTCTCATAGGTCATGTTGACCATATTTGGGGAAAATAATTGAAATGTGGGTCCTACTGACCACCTATAGTGAAATCTCAAAATCATGTGATGTTGAACATCTCCAACTATATCAGGACAAAATAGAAATTTCTTTGGCATGTATCACTCTATATTTGAAGGTGAAATAATCAAATCCTATACCCCCATTTTGATAGTGTGGGATATACATATATATCACTAATATAAAAATAAATGGATTATGAATACCATGTGTAACATAGGAAACTTTAACATAAATATTGATATCATCATTAAGGTACATTTGAAGCATAATAGTTTATAGAGAGATATCATCAATAAAACTTAGTTATAATACATGACCCAATACTAATATTACAAGGCATAACTAATATAAAAAATATAATAATATGTTTTCCTTGGATGGAAAAGATTAATTAATAAGGGCACAAACATTATGCCCAAATATATAAGTGATTGATTTAACATTTTAGGTTTTTACATGTGTAATTACCTATGTTTGGTTAGGGGGATAAGATGTCTAAAAAAGTTAAGTAAATTACAATAATTAACCTAACTATTTGTAAATGAATTTGACCTTGATTGATTTTATAATAATAGAAATAAATAGGGATAAATATAAAATTAGCTGAAAATAGATTATCATAGATGATCTAGGTTTTGAAGTTAGAGATCTGAGTAGTGCTAAGTGTCGCAAGCAAAACACTGATATTTGTCTATTCACTAAACATTAGCTTCTAGTTTGGATAGTATCACCATCCATGTTTAGTGTCCAAGATGTGGTGTTAATGTCCTCTTTAAGGTATTATTCCTATTTTTAGGGAGTACTTATGCCTATGTCTATGTGTTTTTTTCCTTTGAGACCAAATCCTATAACAATGTATTATACCTAAAAAGATTGATTTCATGTGAAAACCCTAGTTTCCTTTTCAAGTGTGATATGAGCAAGAAATAAATGTGTATGTAATGTTGGCTGAATATTTTGTCGATCAGCATATTGATAAACAAAATAGGTTTGATTTGCCAAATTAGGAAGATTAGTCATCCTAATGTGTAGGTTTACCACATCAGAAGGGCACTGATCTCTCCTCTCATCAAGGGGAGGTTCCCTATAGATAGGCTATATATATAAATAGAAAATAATACTCAAGGTGAAATTCAAAGGAAAAACTCAATGGAACTGATAGACAACACTCCTCTTCTTTCAGAAGTACTATTCAGCAAACCATAAGAATACTCCTGGTAGTAACAACAAAATGTAGCAATGAATGTAATAACTAGCAAATTGAGATGCAGCACAAAGTCTACACCTGAATTTATAAAGAGTAAGATACGAAGGACAATGAGGACACAAAGTCACCCTAAGGTCTTTTACATAGAAATGAAAATAAAACACACTAAAGGCAATTATGGGGGCACAAAGTCTCTCTATAGTTGACTCTTCAGGATACCTTCTTGACTATTGTCACTAATTTTGCTTGTTGAATTAAAGGAATAGAAGATATATTAAGGAAAAAGACATAAGAATAGTTTCCTCAACAACAAAGATATTATAGCACAAAGTCTAAAAAACCACTTGCTTTCTTATTCCAATAACAAAATATGATAAACAAACTGAGCTCAAAGTCTCAGAAGTGTCTTTCAATTTGGGTAGAGTTTCATTCTGATTGTCAAAAAAATATGCTTTTACAATAGAAGAGAGTCCCTTATATAGCCACTTCAAGAAGGACTCGAGAATAGTAACACATCATGTTGCATTAGAATCTATTAAGAAGACAGGCTGAAACTTAGGGGCATTTTACCCATTTGATTTTATCAATGCAGGGAAACAAGTCATGCTCATTGAAAGTTTTCAACTTTCAATGTCCACATGGCAATCTGATCTTACTTTCATCATTCCTCCTTTTTTGGTTAATAAAATTGGGTCCTAGATTCAGTTTGGTATTCTATTCCTTCCTCACTTTATACTAGTCTTGACCTTGAAGTCTATGAATGCATTCTAGTCTATAGGTTCAAAGGATCAATGGCTATTTTGTTGTCTTAAATTTGACATCTTTGGGTGCATCACCCCTTGGTCCTCTTTCATATTTTCTATTTGGTACTTTCCCAGATTGAACTTGCCCTTTTGATCCTTAAGAAATGACCTGCTCTAGGTCAGGAAGAGCCTCCCACAAGGCTATCTACCCTTCGGGCAGTCTTTGAATGGCCTTCAGGCTTCTTCGGGCGACCCTTTAGCTTCAAGGAAGTATTCTTCAAATTGGTAGTCAAGAGTCCCCCGCAAGGGAACCTACCCTTTGGGGTCCTTTGATGGCCTTTCACAAATTCCCATAGACAAATTGTTTGCAAAAATTTCTTGTGGATAAAAAGTCTACAGAAATTGTTTCATTTGCCATATATGTGAATTCCTTTAGGATTTACTCCTGTGACTTCTCAGAATTATTTTAGAATTTTTATCTAAAGGAATTCCTTCAAATAAAAAGTTTGAAGGAATTGTATTCTTTTATAAAATGACCCTTCTAAAGGGTATTTTCATTGACCAAGTACCCTCTATAAGGGCACTTGTCCTTTGGGAGGCTCTTTGAAATTTTACATTAGATCACTCCTTTGAAACAAGTTGTTAAACCACTCTATTGAACCAAGGTGTTGAACCTCTTCGTTAAACCAAGGCTTTAAACCAAAATAGTTCAAGCCAATGGTTCAATTGAATGAACCAAGTTGATGAATCTCTCCATTGAACTACAAGATGTTGAAACTCTTTGTTGAACCAAGGCTTTGAACCTCTTTGTTGAACCAAGGCTTTGAACCAAAACGGTTCAAGCTGATGGTTCATTTGATTGAACTGAAGTGATAAACTAACCATTAAACCAAAAGATGTTGAACCAACCGTTAAACCATGTTTTGGTTTAACAGTTCAAACAAATCCTTGAACTGACTAATGAACCATTTGATTGAACCAAAGGATGAACCAATCTTGAAAATGACCAAGTGTTAGAAATTGATTCTTTTGGTTGAACCTGCTTGCAGAAACCTTTGAACCTGTAGAAATGAAACTGCCTGTAGAGTCTGTAGAAACCAAGTCCGTAGTTTTCTCTAACCTTGAAAGAGTCCATAGATTTTAACCTGTAAAGCTCATTGAACTTGGCCTACAAAGTCAATATATTTTCTCTTCTTGCTGAGTCCGTAGATTCAAGCCTATAGAGTCTGTAGATTTAAGCCTACAAAGTCCATAGATTTAAGCCCGTATAGTCCATAGAATTTTGAGAAGCTTGAAAAATGAGGAATTTGAATGCCCAAGACAAATTTTGAAAAGATAAGAGAGAATTTTGGTTTGTAGGACCAAAATAGTTCAAATGTTGTCCCAAAAATGAGTGATATTTTTGGGTGACAACAATTGGCTCGAGTTGGGGAACTTTTGTCAATTACAAAAAGAATTGAAAGGAGTAGAATCTAGAATTTCTAGTGTCTTCATGTGTACCATTGGGTTATGGATTCATGCTACCCAAAAATGAAAGGCATCAAAAATAGAAACAAACAAAACAAAATTAAATTAAAAATTGTATAAATATACATATATACAGATGCAATGATCTGATACTTCAAGAGTTGAAGTGTTTTAGATGTTGCCCATTGTGAGGTAGAAAAGAGAGTGTGCCATCTTCATATTTTAGTAGAAATCTATTTTCACCAATGTGCTGAGGAATTATAAATGGGCCTCTCTAAAGGGAGTCAAACTTTTCATGCATCCCATTTGGTTCTCTCATTTTGTCCCATAGCAAGACTTGATCCCCAATCTGGAAATCATGATTTTTGGCCTTCTGGTCAAAGAGTTTCATTACCAAACTTTGATGAGCAAAAATTATGTCCACCACCATGGTTCTTTGTTCCTCTAGCTCAGTCAGGCACATGGTTCTTTTATCAAGAGAACTTTCATATGTTTGATCTTCAATTGCCTTTGCCAATTTCCAATTTCAAGGCTGGCAATTCTAAGGTGATTGGTATCTCAGCATTGATACCATAAAGAATTTGAAAAGGAGACATACCAATTACCCTCTTTGGTGTGATTCTATCTACCCATAGAGCATCAACCAATGTCATGTCCTTTGATTGTCATATGCTAACTTCTTGATGATAGTTACTAGGTTCTTATTATTGGATTCAGCTTGCCCATTCCCTTGTGGAAAATAATCAGAAGAGTGAGATAGTATAATTTCATAATGGAAATAGAATTGTGTAATCTCTTGAGAGGTGAAATAAGCTGCATTATCAATGACAATTTTGATTGGAACTCTAAACTTGGAAATGATATTCAATTTGAGGAAGTTGCATACAACTTTTGAAGTAGCATGCTTAGTTGTGATTTCTTCTACCCACTTGGTGAAATAGTCATTACTATAAGGACATAATCATGTCCAACACTTGAAAATGGGTTTATAGTCCCAATAACATCAGGTCCCCATTGCTGGAAAGGTTCTTCTATGATCACTAGCTTGAGATGCATAGCAGCTAACTTGGGTCTTCCAACAAATTGCTGACAGAGTTCACATTTTCTCACCCACTTATGTGCATCCTAGAAAAGATTTGGCCAGTAATACCTAGCTCACAAAATCTTGTGAGTAGTCACAGGAGTAGAGAAATGTCCTCCACAGGCCATATTGTGGAAAGATTTCAAAATTTGGCTTTGTCACTTTTTGTCTACATAGCGAAGAAATACTCCATCTATGCTTCTCTTGTACAGGCTATTATCCCAAAAGACAAAATTGGTAGCTTTCAACTTGATAGTCCTCCTTTTTTTGTAAGACAAATGAGCAGGACATTCATCATAAGTAAGGAAATGAGTGATACCTAAATACCACTCATTGGTAGTGGAGACAAAAAAGACTATTGGTGTCTCTTCCACTTTAGTTTCTTCATAATGTGTGTCTTTTGGCTTATTGTCAGCAATTAATCAGCATAAGCCTTTACCCCTAACCAGCTTTGTTAGCTTGATGTCTAGATCAAACTCTTGGATCTTTGCAATCCAATTACCTCTTTTTGTGCCAAACTCCTGCTTAGTTAATACAGACTTGACTGTAGTGTCAGGGACTAAGGCAGTAGTGTGTGAATTCAGAATATAAAAGTAGAAATGTTTGACTAATTTCACCAAGGCATAAGCATGCTTCTCTATATTTGAATACTTCATCTCATGGGTTTTGAGAGGGAAACTCATGAAAGAGAAAGGAGATTCCATACCTTCCTTGTCCTGTTGAACAAGAATTGTTGAAAGAGTGTGTTCAGACGTATAGCTGTATATGATGAAATCTTTGTTGTAATCTGGGCAAACCAAGGTAGGGGCATGAGCAATGGTGGTTTTGATATCCTGAAATGCTGACTTGTCTTCTTTAGTCTAGCTGAAGATAGTCTTCCCTTTCATCATGTTCAGAATGTGTCTAGTCTTCTCAGCAAATTTAGGGATGAATCTCCATAAGAAATTCACTTTTTTGAAGAAAGAATGAATAGAATTCTTATTTGTAGGCAAATTAAGTTCTTGAATAGACTTGAATCTATCTAATCAATCTTTATGCCTTCTTTGGATACAATGTGTCTAAGGAGTTTCCCTTTTGTTACTCCAAAAATAGACTTTTTAGGATTTAAGGAAATACCATTCTAGCTGTAGAGCTCTAACACTTGTTGTAAGTGGTGTACATGATCAGATTGATGCTTTGAAAAGATAGTCAAGTCATCAAAGTATACCACTATGAATTTACTAATCTCATCTTTGAAAACAAAGTCCTTTGCTCTCTAAAAGGTTACACCAGCAATTATTAAACCAAAAGGCATTCTTCTATATGTAAATGTACCCTAAGGTGTGGTGGATGTAGTCTTGTGTTGGTCTGCTTCACTAAATTCAACTTGATTATATCCTGAGAAGCCATCCAGCATTGATAACATCTATAAACCTATCACTATTTGAAGCACTTGATCCATAATTGGCAAAGGATAATTATCTTTCAAAGATGCTTGATTCAGATTTCTAAAATCTACACAAATGCAAATTTTGCCATTCTTCTTCCTTACAGGCACCATGTTTGCAATCTATGTAGAATGATGGATTGGGAAGATGATTCTAGAATTTAACATTTTTTGTATCTCAGATAGAAAAATACCTAATATTTTTGGATTATACTATCTGGATTTTTGCTTATAGGGCATTGAGTTAGCCTTGAGAGGAATTTCATGGCAGATTTCATCAGGTCTGAGAGACTTCAGGTCTTCATAAGAATATGCTAAGACATCCATGTATTGATAGAGTAAAGAGGTGAACTTGAATATTTTTTTAGGGGTGCAACACTTACCAATATTGACCATCTTAGGATTTTATTCAGTGGTCAAATTCACTTGATCGAATCCCTGAGAGAAACGCGAGTCTGTTTGCTATTGTTTGATGAATCTATCATGCTTGTCAAACAACTTTTCAAGAGAAACCAAGCCTTTGGGAATTTTGTTTCCTTTTAGCTGTAAGAATTCTTTATTTATATCTGAAATGGATTCAAATAGATTTATTCTTTTGAGATTCACTACCTTCAAAACATAGTTGTTCAAAATTATCTTTTCATTCCAGGAAGGCAATGATTTGATGATCATCATTGAATATTTGCCAATGATCAGCATTCTCAGGAACACTTGGTCTATAGACCAGCTCAATGGTATACCTATCTTCTTTGAAATCTAAATGAGGAACTAAGAGAGTTTCTGAAACAACAAGTGCATCAGCTCTGTCATTAGACTCTCTAGGTATGGCAAAAATGTTGAAAGCATCAAAGCTTTCAATTTAGTCCCAAACTAAGTTACGGTAGTGGCGTAGTCTTTCATTTTTAATTTGGTATAATTTCCTCACTTCACAAACTACTAATTTAGCATCCCCTTTGGCATGAAGAAACTTGATGCCTTTTTCTTGAGCAGCCTTTATGCCAAGCAACAGAAATTCATATTCAATTGTATTATTAGTGTTGCTAAACTATAATTTGTAAGATGAAGGGAACATATCTCCTTGAAGATATATAAAAAAAATCCCAGCTCCTAAATCAATAGAGGAACAGCTACCATCAAATTCCAAATTCCATATCTCATCTGATACTAATTTTTCTTTAGACTTTCCTTCATTAGAGATGGAGGATTCTTCTTGGTCTGTACTGTAGCCTACTAGTTTTTTTTGTTGTTCTTATTGAACTAATTTCTATGTTGATACTTTTAAGTGTTTCATGCACTTCATCTATAGACAAAAAATAGTTACCCATACCTACGGATTCAAAAAGAATTTGAGCTTTAGGGGCTGATGTCTGAGTGACCACATATTTTACTTCCTTTTCAGGGAGTAATCTCTTCATCATGCCTTGGATAGGGATCCTTACCTTAGATAGATTCATGCTTACTTCTCCTCCCACATCCTTACAAAAATTTCATCCAAGTAAAATGCCATAGGATGCTAGGACGTTAGCCACCAAGATAGTCATCTTGAATCTCTTGTCTAGAAAGGCTACAAATGCAAATTGGGCATCTTTGATTTACCCCAACAATGGTACTTGCTTGTTCTCCATGGAGAAAGATCTTCTAAATGTCTTGGTCAATGTGAGACTAAGAGACTTAGCTACTTTAGTTGGCATGACATTATCAGATGTGCATGATTCTATAATATAGTTACTCAGCTTGTGACCATTAATTAATAGGGAAACATAGAAAGCTTTTATTTTTCTAGGAATAACTACGGGTGTAATGACCAGATTATTTGGAATAGGTGTGTTCTTTGGAGAATCAAGAATTACCTTTTTAGTTTTTTGTCCTATAGGGATGGTTTGGTTTTTGACATATTGGACCAACTTATTCAATTGATCAGGATTGGATGGCAAATATTCAAACTCAAACATTTGTATTTTTGTCTTTTTGACATAATCGATTATGTCAAATGGCTGAATTGAGCTAGGTATAGAAAAAGGTATTTCAACTTTCTGAGTTTTAAGATTGATGGGAGGTGGGCTGGTTTGCAAATTTGAAGTAGAAGGGGAAGGCAGAATTGATGTATTTACCTTTTGGATGATTACCAGATCCTTTGAATAAAAAGGCAGAGTGGTTCCATGCTTCACAATTGTGACTGCTAGCTATGGTTGTTCTTCTATCCTCTCTTTATCAACTTGCTAGATTGATTAGTTTTTAGACCTAATAAACACTGCATATGATCCATCAAAATCTTCTCCTTTGCTTCCAGGTTCATCCTGGTAGTTCAAGAAACTAATATGGGAGTCGCCAGCTAATTCTTCTTGATTGTCTTCAAGAAGATTAGTGTCATTTTCTTGATTCAATTCAGGTTGGAAAAAGAACTCTAATTTTGCTTTAAGATATCCCATTACTAAATTAGTTGAAGGAGCTTCCAAGGCAAGTTTCCCTTGTGGGGGAGGAAGATGATTCTGTTGCCCTTAATTCTTGGTAGCATTGCCTTGATATGACTGATTTGAGAATGTCCTTCTATATGAAGGAGCAGAAGACATTCCTTGAGCCATTTGGTTTTTGAGAGCAAGCAACTCATTTTCCAATTTCTACACCATTGGATCTATGGTGCCTGTAGATGCATATTCAAAAGATGATGAAGCTCTATTTCTATTTAGATCTCTTCTTATCTTCCCTACTAAGATGAGTTCATCTTCTACCTCAGTGGCCAAAAGTTGAGCTATAACAAGATCTATTTGACCAACACATCTCAAGAAAAAACTTACTTCATGTAGCTAAGAATTAATAAAAAAACATTTGAGATTTTTAGCTGTAGGTTGAGTTATTACAGGAATTCTATTTCTTAGTTTGTCAAATTTGGCTATGAAATCTTTCATAGGCTCATGAGGCTCTTTCTTCATCAGTGTAAGTTGAGCCAAAAGTGTATGTGCATCTTCTATAGGTTTGAATCTAGCTTTAAACATAGATTTAAGAGTATTACAATCAGTTACTGACTGAGCCTGTAGATGATAAAACTAGTCTATAGCAGCACTTTGTAGTGTCTCCACAAAAGCCTGACTACTACATCTTCAAATTCTACTTTAATTACTCCACAAGCTATGCTAAAAGCTGCAATGTGCTCATCAGGGTGAACTTTCCCATCACCATAGAATTTAGGGAAGTTCTTCCTTGAACTATGTGAAAGATCATGTAGAGGTGGAGTAAGATTGAGAGGACCAAAAGCATTACCCTAGGGGCCTTGAATTTCCATTGTAGGATTATGAAAATGAGGGATAAAAAATCTTAGAGGGGTAATTATAGGCAAAGTTTTATCAACAACAGAAGTAGATAATTCATCTGGAAATGGAGATTTGATTTTAGTAGGAGGAAAACTCTTGGTTCGTTGGAGATGAGATGGTGAAGGAAATAGATCAAAATCACCTTGTTGTACCAACTCGAATATAGGGTCAACGATACCTTTAGCCCTTTGGCTTTGTGTATACCTTGAATCTCCTAGATTGTGAAACAAAAATGGAAAAGAATTGACCTTGCTTTAGTAAAATATTGAGCCTTTAAATTGTGCATTCTTTCTCAGTTAATGTGGAGGTGAATGGATAGATTATAAATGGATAATAGATATTATATCCCCAGTGAAGTCACCAAAAACTATTGGTTGAATATTTTGTTGATCAATATACTAATAAACAAAATAGGTCTGATCAGCCAAAGTAGGAAGATTAGTCATCCTAATGTGTAGTTTTACCACATCAAAAGGGGACTGATCTCTCCTCTCATTAAGGGGAGGTTCCCTATAGATAGGCTATATATATAAATAAATAGAAAATAATACTCAAGGGTATGACAAACCATCCATCTCTCTTTCTTCAAAGATGATGTGTGTAAATCAAAGGAAAAACTCAAGGGAAATGATAGACATCACTCCTCTTCTTTCATAAGTACTATTCAGCAAACCATAAGAATACTCTTGGTAATAACAGCAAAATGTAGCAAAGGATGTAATAACCAGTAAATCAAGATGTAGCACAAAGTCTACAACTGAATTGCTCAAGATTAAGATACGATGGACAATGAGGGTAAAAAATCACCCCAAGGTCTTTTACACAAAAATGAAAAGAAAACACACTAAAGGAAATTATGGGGGCACAAAGTCTCTCCATAGTTGACTCTTTAGGATACCTTCTTGACTACTATCATTAATTATGCTTGTTGAATTAAAGGAACAAAAGATATATTAAGGAAAAACACATAAGAACAGTTTCCTCAACAATAAAGATATTATAGCACAAAGTCTAAAAAACCACTTGCTTTCTTATTCCAATAACAAAATATGTTAAACAAACTGCGCTCAAAGTCTCAAAAGTGTATTTCAATTTGGGCATAGTTTCATTCTGATTGTCCAAAAAAGATGCTTTTACAATAGAAGAGAGTCCCTTATATAGCCACTTCAAGAAGGACTCGAGAATAGTGACACATCATGTTGCATTGGAATCTATTAAGAAGATAGGCTAGAACTTAGGGGCATTTTACCCATTTGATTTTATCAATGTAGGGAAACAAGTCACACTTATTGAAAGTTTGTAACTTTCAATGTCCACTTGGTGATCTGATCTTACCTTCATTATTCCTCCTTTTTTGGTTAATTAAATCGAGTCCTGGATCCAGTTTGCTATTCTATTCCTTCCTCACTTTCTACTAGTCTTAGCCTTGAAGTCTGTGAATGCATTCTGGTCTGTAGGTTCAAAGGATCAATGGCTATTTTGTTATCTTGAATTTGACATCTTCAGGCACGTCACCCCTTGGTCCTCTTTTAGATTTTCTATTTGGTGCTTTCCCAAACTAAACTTGCCCTTTCAAGCCTTAAGAAATGACCCACTTTGGGTTAGGAAGAGCCTCCCACAAGGGTATCTACCCTTCGAGCAGTCTTTAAATGGCCTTTGGGCTTCTTTGGGTGACCCTTTGGCTTCGGGGAAGTATTCTTCAAATTGGTAGCTGAGAGTCCCCTACAAGGGCACCTGCCCTTTAGGGTCCTTTGACAGCCTTTCACAAATTCCCATAGACAATTCCTGTGGGTATTTTCCTCAGGATTTTCCCCGAACAAATTCCCATGGACAAATTGTCTATGGAAATTTCCTGCAGACAAAAAGTTCACAAAAATTGTTTCGTTTGCCATATACGTGAATTCCTTCAGGATTTACTCCTAAAACTTCTCAGAATTCTTTTAGAATTTTTGTTTGAAGGAATTCCTTTAGACAAATTTTTTTAAGGAAATGTACCTTAAAATTGCCTTAGTCTTTTTGAAAATGACCCTTCTGAAGGGTATTTTCATTGACCAAGTGCCCTCCACAAAGGCACTTGTCCTTCGAGAGGCTCTTTGAAATTTTACATTGGATCACTCCTTTGAAACAAGTTGTTGAACCACTTTATTGAACCAAGGCATTGAACCTCTTCATTAAACCAAAATGGTTCAAGCTGATGGTTTAATTGAATGAACCAAGTCGATGAACTACTTCATTGAACTACAAGAAATTGAACCTCTTCGTTGAACTAAGGCTTTGAACCAAAATGGTTCAAGTCGATGGTTCATTTGATTGAACTAAAGTGATGAACTAATTGTTGAACCAACTGTTGAACCAAGTTTTGGTTCAACATTTCAAACAAAGCCTTAAACCAATTGACGAACCATTTGATTGAACCAAAGGATGAACCAATCCTGAAAATGACCAAGTGTTAGAAATTGATTCTTTTGGTTGAACCCACCTGAAAAAACCTTTGAACCTGTAGAAATGAACCTGCATGTAGAGTCCATAGAAACCAACTCTGTAGTTTTCTCTAACCTTGAAAGAGTCTGTAGATTTCAACCTGTAAAGCTCATTGAACTTGGCCTGCAACATCCATAGATTTTCTCTTCCTGCTGAGGCCATAGATTCAAGCCTACAGAGTCCATAGATTTAAGCCTACAGAGTCCATAGATTTAAGCCTATAGAGTCCGTATATTTTTGAGAAGCTTGAAAAATGAGGAATTTGAATGTCCAAGACAAATTTTGAAAAGGGAAGAGAGAATTTTAGTCTGTAGGACCAAAATAGTTCAAATGTTGTCCCAAAAATGAGTGATATTTTTGGGGGACAACAAGTAAGATGGAATAGACACCCTCAACACCCTATTATTTAGAGTTTCCTACATATCAATACTCTGAAGAGAGATCAAGTCTTATATAGTTCTCCCATCTAGTACTTAATGTATGTGCAAGTGAATTCTAGAATGAGAGTGACCTTGAATGCCTCAAATGTGGTTGAGTTTTAAAATGCTTTAAAACTATACTTAGGGTTATTGTAGATGGTAGTATGCATAAATTATGGGAAAATAGGAATAATGTATCTTGATTTTTCACAACTTTGTCTTAGGTTTGAATAAATTTTGCATTTATTTTGCATCTAATGAATAAAGGTGGATTAGTCTTGTATTGATAAGAAAATGACTTTAAGCTAACCTTAGGAGAGGCACAAATTTGAAAAAGTATCTATTGGTAATATTTGGATTTAAGTATAGTAGCACCTAGTTGGGGACACTAGTACCATGTGGATTTAGTGTTCCAAATGTGGCACTAATGTCCTTTTGGTAGAATTATGGGAAATTTTGATTGGGGCTAGAGGTGACAGTTTAGGGACTATGTATTGACAAGTTATAAGTGAAAAATGTATACTAAATGGCTATAAATACAAGTCTAAGGCTCTATAATAGGTCTATGGTAAGCCTAGGGATAGGGTAACTCAAGTGACACTCTTATCATCTAATTACCACTTTTAGGTGATTACATTTTCCCCCATTTGTGTTAGTAATACAATAAAGCAAAATGACTACTATAAAGGAAAAATAAGCATACCTAGATTTACCTTGAAATTAAATCCTATGTAGATAAGTTTGAATATGCAAATCTAGGTCTATGTATGTGAAACATGATCCAAAGAAATGTCCTATAATGAAACAAGCAAAAATTAATCCTTACTAATGAGATAATAAAAATCAAAAGACTGTGCTAAAATGAAATAACTGAGTAAAAAGAGAGAATAGAATGAATACACCTCATTGGATACATGAACTAATGTAATAACCTAGTGACAAAATGCATGTGTGAATGTACATAGTGATTATATTATTGAATGACTTAAACTAAGATGATGGCCTACTTAATCCTAATATGGGTGGCTCAAGAACTCAATCTAGTTTTGACTCCATCATTTCCCACCCCTACTTAGTGGATCCTATTTTTGTGAATATCTTGGATAATACTATCTATGTGGTTAACCCTATCATGTAGGTGGATTAAGAAATAAATTAAACCATGACTCCATCATTTCCTCTTGTGTGAAGTATATGCATATGTTACTATATTTCACAAAGTTTTGAAAGTAACTAAGTAAAATAAGTATGTATTCAACTCTACATCTACTGGGGTACATTAGGTAGCTCTGGGCCACATAGGAATGATAACCACCATAGATAGAATAAGGCATGAATCTGGTGAAAACCTTGAATGTGATATTAAGTTTATATATCATACAGAATGACATGGATTTTACCATTCCATTTGATCAACCTATCTAAAGCTGAGTATATAAAAACTATGTATTGTGCACATGCCCCTAATCTAGTATCTAAGTATATTGTATTTGAATCAAGTATGTAATAGTTGAATTTATGTATTGATCTAAATGTATGAGTGATCATGTCATACATGATGCCCCCAAATCTATATAAATATTATGAATCTAATTGAAATATCTGACCTAAACCTAAATATAACTACCAAACCTATGACTATATCTGTACAAATGCATATTATACTTGATGTTTTGGTTTGAATAATCTAGACTATTTGAAATATAGGGCTAATAGATAGTAGTGACCTATGGTGATAGTGTCCCAATCTAAGTACTAGTGACTAGTCTGATATCTATGTGGTTTGGACTAACTGTTGAACCTTTGTTCCATTTTATGTCTACCTTGTGTTTGATCTCTATAAATGAGCATGTGTGTTGAAATGTATCTATGAAAAGAAAAATATGAACCTTATCTTTGTTATAACCCTTGTAAATGCCCTTATTTTGAGGCTATGTGTGAAATGTATGGAATAAATTCCCTCTTAAAGAAGTAGCTATGTAAAATGTGTTAGCTAGAACATGATATTCCAATGCAATGTACAAATATAGCATTTGAATGTAAATGTATGTGAGCAATAGTAATAAATTTAAGATGCATGTTGTAATATAACATTAGACAATGGTATCAATATAGATGTAAGTAATGTAATAACAATAGTAACATTTGAGTAACTACCTAGCAAGATGGGGCATGATGTCCATCAAGGCTCCCAAGTAGGATAGGTAGATACATGAGAGATATCATGGCATCCAAAATTAGTTTTTGTGTAACAAGAAAATACAAGTGTCATGGTGTATAAGCATACAAAGAAGAAAACATAAAATCACATGAGGCATGCAAAAAGTAGACCAAGGGGACATAATACAAGGGATATGGACATATTTCACTAAATCTGAGAATGAAAACATAGATGGACATGTTCAAAAATCCACATACGTAAACATAAAGTAATTTGGTGTAGAGACACAAAGAAGGAAAAGTTTAAATGTCTACATAAAGAATCATGAAATAACACACACAAGGGACATGGGCACATGTCCAAGACATATGAATAAAGAAGTGGCATAGAATCCAAGTAACAATGGCATATTCAAATGCCCTCAAAGATATAAGAAGAATAATAACTCAATCAAGTCTAATTTAAGAACTAGAAATGAAAGCATGTATAACTATATAATATAAATCTATGCAAATGCCAAGGTGCATATGTACTGAACCTAACTAGTGATAGTCAAAAAAATTTAAGAAATTAATATTAATGTTCAATATTAGGATAAATCAATTCATAATTATAATGTATAGTATGTAAAGATAAAACCTAGTTTTAACAACTATGTAGGATATGACCCCAAATGGGTAGATGTAGCAATGTATAAACCTAGATCAATGTAAATTCACCCAATGGCTAGGTGATAGATGGTCTAGATTAGTGTAGTGGACTAGAGTCCTATCTAGAATCTACAAGCACTTGACAAGAACAAGTTAAGCATATGCGTATGATAAAACAAACTAAACTAGGATAGTTATCAATATGCAATATCTGGAAAGTAGTAGAAATGTGAATAAAGTAATGCATACAATCTTCAAAAAATGATTTTTGAAATATTTGAATGTTTTTATATTTTGAGATATTATATTTCTTTTCATTTTTTGAGGATAAGCTATCTACAATCATATGAAAGTAAAATATGTACAAGGAGTGAGTGAGAGAGAATGAAGTATGTACAAGGGCAGAAATATTACTAACTAATGAATCTCATGGGAGACTCATCATCATTGTGACCTATGTCAAAGAGTGGAATAGTTATCACATATGTAGTTTGAAAGGGAAATTATGAACCCATAATTTGGTGTGTTGTAGAATCTAAACCTAAAGCTACCTAAGTAGTGATGTTATGATGTTGTAGAATTGACTATGATGCCTTGTGAATTATATGGGTCTTTGGGACCTATTTGGTAGATGTAGAAACTATAAGTGATGTAAATGACATGTGATGAGAACCATTAAACCCAAATATAAATAATCTTGATGTGATCTATGTAAAGGGAGGTCCTCTAAAATCTATAACATATCTCTAATGCAATAGTCTCTCTAGTAATGGTCTTTGAGGGAGAGTATGCATGTGTGTAGACACTATTGAATTAGACCTAACCTACTATGAGAAATATGTTGAATACTATGATATATGCATAGGAGTTGTACTCTTTGTTTTAGTGGATAACCATGCAATATCTAGTAGTGGAACTAGAACTATAACTAGTGTCAGTGCTAGAAGTGTTATTGGAATCTATGATAGAACTACTTATGGGATGGGAAGAGGATACTCATATGGGACACCCTCAATCTTAACCACTTAGTTAGAATGTATATACTTGAGGTATTAGTGTATTGTATATGGGATGGATTTGAGTTTTTCTAACCATGACCTACCTAACAATATGTTAAATACACCTATACTAGGTACTACTAGAAACTAAATAGATATGTGTGTTGGTCCCACCTATAATGAAATCACTATCTCCCTGATGAAGATATAAAAATGGAAAATATAACTACTAATAATTATATCCATAGGTAATATATCTTGTTATATGTATCCCAAGTGTTATAAGAGTATCACGGTGCACATTCTTATGCTTTAACCATTGTCAACCATGACACTATGAATAGGATGGTGGTCTATATATGCTCATATGAAGAGTGCACATAAATATATGTCATCATCCATAATATCCTACTCTAAAAATATGATAAGTGGTTTGGGTGGCACTCTAGTGTGATACATGCCAATAATATTATGTATGGGATGTGTCTCTTCTATAACTATGTGATAGGAAGATGGCAATGGGTGAGCCTAGTATGTATAATGAACACATGATGTTACCCTTGACTCATTAGTTGTATGCTTAGGGAAAGGATCCAAAAATATCTTAAGTGCCTTTGTCTCTATTTGTTATTTTAGTGCCATAATTAAAATCTACTATTTCTTCATTGAAAAATGTAAATAAATCTAAAGGATATGGTGTTATGGGGATCGTATCACCTATATCAAGTAACATATGATCCAAATCATCTAAGTGCTTACCAAATTATGCTTGAGTGCTTGTGGAATGAGTAAACATATTATTATGATAAAAGGAAGGTATTTCCTCTTAGGCACATAGGAATTATAAAAGAGATTCATCGTTATAAAACTCATTAAGAACTAGTAGATATGGTGAAGTTGTATCATCAATGAGGTTGGGGTGTATGATTTAAAGTGTATAAATGTGATTCACTATATCAAATGATTATTTGATAGGTGTACAAAATGTGATGTGTTGAGAGGTATTGTGACAAGATATAACATTATATGTATAATTTCGATAGCCAAGTCCTTACTTGCCTTGTTAATTATATGCTTCAATGGGATTTAGAATTCATTTTTCATGTTTTCCAATTCCCTACCCTATGTAACCCATATTTTGAAAGAATATTAGTATGAAATGTGAAGTAAACTTATTACACTATAAATTGAAAATAGATGGTGGAGTTGTATGTGTCTTTTGAATTATATCTTGCAATTGTGTAGTAGTAAAATCCATGTGTTGAATGTAGTTATGTGAAGGCTCAGTATGATGATAGTACATAAATATTTATGTATCCATTAGGAATGTGTATATATGTCCTTTGTATCTAAATTTCAAACTTGCATGTAATGTTGATGGAACTATGTGCATAGTATGGATCCATGGTCTACCAAGTAACAAATTGTAATATAGATCATTTGACATGATTTGGCATGTTGTAGGAAGTGTGTGGTGTCTAAGGTTAAGATTTAATGTGATTTTCCCCAAAAATTTTCATGTAATATTTTAAAATCCTTAGATGCTCATATTGGAAGGACCCAACTCTATAGCATGGATGTTAAGATGATGTAGGAAAGAAATGTTGTAGATGTTCAAATTTGATCCTTTGTCAATTAAAACTTGTATAACACCTACCTCATTAATTCTTAAAGTGATATAGATAGATAAGTGTAGATATATGATGTGATGTAGTGGAATATCTTCTCTCTCAAAATAAATGTGCTGTTATGTCTATTTCATAGTGTTGATAATATAAGTCACATAGGCATGCTCAAATGTTTGTGGTACTTCAATATCTCAAAGTACCACATAAAAAATATCTTTTTATGTGTTATAGTGATTTAAGATATCTAAAATGTATAATTTACTCAAATAATTAATTATCTAATCCATAAATATATAACCATAGGTGTGGCAAACCTACTGAACTTTAGGATCACATATGGACATCATAACCTAGACTACCAAGTTTACCAAGAGTGAAGAGCTAAAAGTAGATGTGGGATGTGAGTTTGATGTTTGTGAACAATAATAAGGAAATATTAAATAGACCAATGATGCCCCTATATGTCTAGGAATTATGAAGGGAAAGGATTGAACTAGATAACAAAATGCATCTAGGTGGGATTGAATGATTTTAGAGAGCATAACTAGTATTTAATTTACCATGTTATCTATGTGTGGACAAAATATTATCTTATATGTATTGTAAATATAATAAAGATAACATGATATGTAAATAATGCAAAATAATAGATATTTTAGTTTATTTGAAGCATCATGTATGCATATGTCTATGTGATAAAAAGAATAATGTCTTATATATTTTACAAATAGAAGAAAGATAACATACTATAGAAAGAATGCAACATGAAATATATTATTGTTTATTTGAAAGATCATGTGTGAATATATGTATGTATTTATGTATGTATGTATATCTATGTGTGTGTGTGTATATATGTATATATATATGTATGTATATATATATGTATATATATATATATATGTATATATATATATATATATATATATATGTATATATATATATGTGTGTGTGTGTGTATATATATGTATATATATGTATATGTATGTATATATATGTGTGTGTGTGTGTGTGTATGTATGTATGTATACACATATATACATATAGATATGTATATATATATATATATATATATATATGTATATGTATATGTATAGGTATATATATATGTATGTATATATAAATATATATATGTATATATATATATATATATATATATATATATAAATCTATATATAAATATATATATGTATATGTATATATATATATATATATGTATATATATATATGTATATACATATACATATAATATATATGTATATATATATGTATATATATATATATGTATATGTATATATATATATATATGTATGTATGTGTGTGTGTGTGTGTGTGTGTGTGTGTGTGTGTGTGTGTGTGTGTGTGTGTGTGTGTGTGTGTGTGTGTGTGATAAAATAATAATTTCTTATATATTTTTCACATATAAGAAAGATAACATGTTAGAGAGAATGCAACAGGAAATATATTTGAGTTGATTTGAAACATCAGGTATGCATATGTCTATGTGATAAAATAATAATGTCTTATATATTTTTCACATAGAATAAATATAACATTCTATAGAAAAAATGCAACATTAAATATATTTGAGTTGATTTCAAACATTATGTATGCATATGTATATGTGATAAAAGAATAATGTCTTATATATTTTGCACATAGAAGAAAGATAACATGCTATAAAAAGAAAGAAACATGAGCTATAAGATTATAGAAACATATGCCTCTAATTTGTATTGGGGTGCAGTATTAAAAGAAAAATTAGTAGATGGAACAGAAAGGCCATGCAGATATGCGTCTGGTACCTTAAAACAAGCTTAGAAAAATTACCATTCTACGCATAAAGAGATACTTGCAGTAATTAAAGCAATTCAGTCTTTCATGTTCTTTGTCAGATCAGAAAGGTTTGTGGTAAGGTCTGATTTAAAGAATTTTATGAGTATCCTATAGGCTACAGATAATTTGAAGAAGGGATCAATCAGTCATTTAGTTATATGGGCTACATATTTATCTAATTTTGATTTTACAATACAACATATCTCTGGTAAGCATAACTCTCTTGCAAATTTCATGACCAGAGAGTTTCATTCAGAATTGAATAAGAATATCATGATCGTAATTCAAGAAGTTCATGATGAATTTCATAGGCATATATTGAGAAGTATTCCGTCAATCTCTAATCAGCTCAAAAATGAAGTTGCCATACTTAAAGCAAAATCATGTGAAGTAGCTAATCTTCTTAATGATAGAAATTTGGGTTAGACTTCATATTTTATAGACCCAGATGGATCTAGTACCTATTCTGTAATAATGCTCTATAGAGAAGGTGATAATAGTGATTATTCAGGTATTAATAATCCTTTTATGCAGTCGATTAGATGACAGGGAACAAATTTTTTCTTAAATTGGTCTACATTTTGGCCTAATTATAATCTAGGTGGTGAAAACTTTTGGGAATCTAGAGAAATTCCAAATTATTTGTTTGAGTTTTTGGACTATATTTTGCCAACAAAAGCATCAGATGATCCTGCTATTAGGATACCTCCTAAGATGATGAAGAATATTTTTGTTGCTCTAAGAATTTCTTTTAGATTTAAATTTGAACTTCGTTCAATTTTTAATCAGCAAAGGAATGATCATGCCACACATCAAGTTGTTGTTCCTTTAGGTGCACTGTGGCAAAGAGTTACAATTTCCCATCAAGCCATTTTCCTGCCTACACCTCCAGGACACATTCTTCAAATTCCTTCTACCATGTACATGGATCATACTAACATCGAAGATATGGATAGTAACAACTCTCCATATTCACTAGCCGGTAGTTATGAGTTTGTAGATGATGACTAATCACGGGGTCTATCTGTGATCATGACCTTGGGCACATTAACCCTCTTTAATTATGATGTGGACCACACCACTATCTAAAGGTGATATTCTATCGGCCATGTTGGTAGATGTTTCTAGAGTTTGTTTGTTCTTTTCTTGGTGTCAAAGTGAAGTGGGCCCATAACTCACTTTGATCGTTGATGCCATCGCTTGGTGTTATCCATTGATCTTTTCATATCTCAGTTATAAATATGAGAGTTTGAATGTGATATGGACATCTTGATCAGAAGTAAGTAGGCATTCTAAGTACTGCATAATTTGAGTAAAGGTGTCTTGTTTCACTGTAATAGAGCTCTGTCCAAGAATCTAATCTATTTTGTAATCAAGAGTTCTCTATCAATAAGAAAGTGTGATTTTAAATAATTTGTCTCTACTTTTATTGTGCTTTTGATCTCTACCTGCGTATGGTATTAGAGCTATGTGTAAAGTCTATCTTATATTAATAACCATTTCATGCTAAAATATCATTCACCATTTAGATTAAGTTGCATAATCTCTAAATTATCTAAATATCCTTGAGTTTATTGGTTCGATATCACGTTCAATTGCTCTTCAAAAAATAGGGAAGTGGTGAGGTCCTTGAAGCTGGGGAAGGCATGTGTGGATCTGATTTAGTACCAAAGATATGAAGACAATGAAAGCTCAGGATCATTCTTCAAGTGATATGCCAGGTACTTTTGACATTTACACTTTATCTAAACTTTTGGTTAATGATACTACTGTAGAAATTAAGGAATCTAATCCCAGTCCAGGATGGACTTTACCCAGCCTTAAGCCTTCAAACATTTATGATAAGGTTACACCTTTCCATTTAATTGCTAAAACCAATATTAGAATTTTTGAGAATGTCTTAACAGTGAAAACCACTGATCAAAATAAATATTATTTACAGTTGTTTGATGACAAAACCATTGCTCAATTACGGTGGTAGCAAAAATATAAGTTTATGCATATAGGAGCCATTTCCATTGGTATTCATCCTCTCTTCCATCGTGGTCTGAATGTTAGTATTCTTGCTTGTCTCCTTGATAATCATCATATGTCTTTCTCTTCTTGCTTACAATGTGCTCTTCAAACTAGCTTACATGATGGTAACATTTATAACACTATTTATCTGAATTATCCTATAGTTATTCATCAAGAAGCCAACTTCAACAAAATCTTTAAGCTTTTTCTACAAACTGCTAGTTTACATAGGCTAGCCAGTTCTTGTCTGTTAGCCATTCAGCATAAGGTTATGTATTGGTTGACAAATACACTCTACCCTACTGTTAAACATACTCCTACGCCAAGCCAAAGTGTGGTGAGCAGAGCCACCCCAGATAGTCAAATTTTGCCTGCAGAAGCTATTTCTTGGTCAAAACTAAAGTTTCCCAAAAAATAGATTGTTGATACTAATTTTCTTCCTCAACCTAGGAAATCTTAATCCATGGCTACATCTATAAAAAATCTACCTGTTAAATCTATAATCAAATTTGATTCATTCTCAGCCTCAGTTTTTGATATCCATCCTCCATGCCAGCATAATCAAAAGATCCATGATCCCCAGATTTACTCATATTATTGCCTTGATTGTAAAAACATCTTGAGTCATCCCAATCAATCAGTTATCCACACGGTCCAAAGAAATAAAAGGGATTTAGAACTCCATAAACTATTTGAAAGAAATCAATAGTTGATCTCTTGTGCCTAAAAAGTTTGTATGGAAGGATCCTCTGGTCAAGATGGTCATACTTGGAAAACTCCTTTGGGAGATGAGTCATACAGTGAAAAAGGATTTCCTAAGTTGTCTTATTTTAATCAATACTCTCTAGATGGAAAAACAAGATCCCAAATGTACTATTTAAGAACTTCTAACAAGAGTCTTGATCAATCTAATGAGGTAAAGCTTCTTAATTGGAACAATGTTGCTATGAAGTGTTTAAATACAAAGGTGTCCAGTATTCAGTCAAGTCTGGATCAAATCTCTAACATGATGAAAAGCATAGAATTGTACCAGAAAGGTGAACTATCTAAGGCTATTATAGTTCTAAATAGTAATGAGATAACCAGGCAAAATCAAGTCATTCAAAAAATACATATTGAATCTGTGATACTAAAACAACAACAATCTGAAGCTATAAAAAAGATTGATGAATTAAAAGTTGAAGTTGTTCCTAGACTTGATGAGATAAAAGTTCAAAATGTAGAAGTTATTCAAGAACAGTCTGAATTGAATTCTCATGTTTTTTCTATAGAGCAAAAGTTAGAAGAAAAAGATAGAGAAACTATTTCCAATATTGATAGTCTTTCAAGGGAAATAGTCAATCAAAATCAAAATGCTGCCTTACTACTTGAGATACATCATAAGATTTCAAAACAATCTTCTTCCTCTATGGATATGTTTTCTTTGTCTGATATTACCTATAATAGACAAACTTGGCAAAATGTAGAAAAACATCAAAAAGAAGAAATGAAGAAGATTAGAGAAAAGAAAAAATCAAAAAGTAGCAGTATAGCTAACGAGATCTTTCAAATAGGCATGGCAAAGATAGAAGTGGAAGAAAAGGAAGGAATTTTTGAAATAGGCGAACCATCTACTTCTCGACCTCTTTTAGATTCACAGATTAGAACATTAAATATTTAGCACTTTTTTGGAAATTTAATTGTGAATCTCTAGCCCATAGAAAGGAAATGATACAAGCTATGATTTCATGGGCTAATGTTCAAATTTTTGGTCTCAAGAAAGATCCGGTTAATGTCACTCAACAAATTGTTAATGGTTTCATTGGTAATATCAAACAATGGTGGGATGCTTGTGGTCAAGTATTTCAGGATAATATTGTTAGAGATAATGAGCCAGTAGTTGCTTTGTGTAATGCCCTATATTTTGAATTTGTAGGAATAATGGATAATGAGAAAGTTGCTAATAAATCTAAGTTTATTAAAGCATAGTTATGTGACATGACTCAATTGGATGAGTACATGTGCTACATGGAAAATCTATTTTATAACTTTGGTGAGATTTTTAACCCTACTTACAAGATAAGGTAAATAGAATCCTTTCCAGAATATTTTTTTGCCAAATATAAAGAAGCTATGGGTGATGAGCTATCTACAATGTCATTTGGAAGAATAAATTAGAATATTAGAGCTGTGAATGAAAAATTGTGCTTAGAAAGGAAGGCTCATAAAGAAACTATGAAATTTCATAAGCAGTTGGGTGTGAAATTTTGTAATCCTCTTGATGATTATTTTGGATGTACTGATATTAATCAGTATAGGAAATTCATAAGCAAAAAGAAAAAATAGTCTTCTTGTGCTTGTTCAACTCCAAAAGGATAGTTCTTTTGGAAACCCAAAGATAGGTTTCAAAAGAAGAAGAAGTTCTTTGCTAAGAAGCTTTTCAGGAAAAGAAAACATGGGTTTTCTAAAGCCCCTATTAAATGTTTTCTTTGTCAAGGAAACCACTATGCTAATAAATGTCCCAATAGAGAAAAGCATTCTAAGAAAGTCAATTTTCTTCAGGAACATGATTTGCATGAAGATGATTATGTTTTATTATTTGATGATCAAAAATATTCTTCTGATATTTTTTGGAATGAATCTTCAGAGTCAGAATCTGAAGATGAAAAAATCAATATGAATTATCATGAAATAAGTTCTAGCACTGAATATTCTGAATATGATTTAGATATTGGTTTTTAGATTCATATGGACAAAAATCCCATTTTTATGATAGCCTTAGTTTATCACAATAGATTTCTTATCTAAAACAAAAATATGATAATACGCCTATATATATGATTTCTAAAAGAAAATTTTTGCAACAGTAGATTGCTAACACTGAGAATCAGTATGTATTGCATATTTTGTAATAGCAGCAACAGAAGGAACAATTAGCTAATTAGTTTTCACAAAAATTGATTGTCCAGTCCTCTGATGTTCAAATCGCTTATCAGCCTGATATGCATGTAAGAAATGTGTGGTACTCTCAGTGAATTCTTCAGCTCCAATGATTTCTTGCTCATGCTCAAGAAGAGATTTAACAACTTCTCAAAGAAGAAGCTGATGTGGAGGTAGATGAACAACTCTTTGAATAAGAGTTAGCTCAAGTAACGGACCATTACTCTTCTTTTGTGGGGGGAACCCTCACAGTTTTCTCAGTTTTCTCCAGAAGTTCAAAATCAAGATAATAGTATTCATCAGGTGTCTATTCATACTACCAATAATTTGATCTGTGAATTTACTATAAAATGGAATGGATTTAAATCCTACAATTTGGATGTGTTGATTGAAACTGGAGCAAAAATATCTCTTGCCTGTTATAATTCCATCCCTAAAGATATGTGGAAAAATGATTTTCATAGATTGACATTCAATACCAGAACAATAATCTCAGAATTGTCTGCTTATGTGCCTATTGTGTTAGGAAATTATGTGTATCAGTTTAAGGTGGTTCAACATGAAATCCTGATGTTTGATATGATGATTGGTTTTGATAATCTAACAAGTCTCTATCCTATCATCATCCAGCCTAGTGAGATCATTTTGGCACAAAAATATTCTCTTTATAAGAAAAGCAGGTATGAGTGCAGAATTTTGCTTAAAGAAAAAGGTAAAAAGTTTGTTGATAATTCCTGGATCCATATAAAGATAAATCTTTGTCAGGATGATATTAATACAATAACTTCTAAGATAGTTGCTGACTGTTGTTCTGAGAATCCACTTGCATTTCAGCATAGAAAGAAGCATGAATGTTCCATTGAATTAAAGATGGTTACATACAAGAATGGTATGCAAGTTGAGCCTAAATTTAAAGCTCATCATTCAAGTATGTCTCCTTTAAGAGATGAATGCTTATAGGAAATTACATAGTTAAAAGAACAAGGACTAATTAGAGGCTCTACTAGTCCATGGGGTTGTGAAGCCTTTTATGTAAATAAAAGGTCTGAACAAGTCAGAGGCAAGAAAAGATTGGTGATAAATTATATTCCTTTGAATAAATATGTTGTTTCAGTCCAACACCCAATCCCATCTAAAGACAAAATTTTGCAAAGAATTAGTGGCAGCAAAGTCTACAACAAATTTGATCTTAAGTCTGGATTCTAGCAAATTCAGGTTACTAAAAAAGATAGATATAAAACAGCATATATTACTCCATTTGGACAATATGAATGGAATGTGTTACCATTCGGCTTGAAGACAACACCCAGCATATTTTAAAAAATGACGAATAAGATATTTGCTGCATATTACAGTTTTATTATTGTCTATATAGATGATATTTTAGTGTTTAGCAGATCTCCCAAAGAACACTTAGAACATATAGAGCAAGTTTATTAAATTGTGTTTGATAATGGCTTAGTGCTCTCAACCAAGAAAATGGTAGTATTTAAAGATGAAATAGATTTTCTTGGTATTACCATCAGATCAAGAGAAGTAACAGTTTAGGAGCATGTTCTTAAATCTATTAGTAATTTTTTTGACGTTCTAACAGATAAAAGATGTTACAAATATTTTTGGGTTGTGTTAATTATGTTGTTGGTTATTATTATCAGCTTGCCCAGGACAGGATAATATTAAATAAAAGATTGTCAAAAAATGCCCCAGAATGGTCTCCTACAATGACTGAAGCAGTTCAAAAAATCAAAGAAAGATGTCAGAACTTGGTGCCATTAACCCTACCAGGTAATGGTTTGAAGATTATAGAAACAGATGCCTCTGATATGTATTAGGGTGTAATATTAAAAGAAAAAATAGTAGATGGAACAGAAAGGCCATGCAGATATGCATCCGGTACCTTTAAACAAGCTCAAAAAAATTACCATTCTATGCATAAAGAGATACTTGCAGTAATTAAAGCAATTCAGTCTTTCATGTTCTTTGTCAAATCAAAAAGGTTTGTGGCAAGGTTTGATTTAAAGAATTTTATGAGTATCCTACAGGCTACAGATAACTTGAAGAAGGGATCAATCAGTCGTTTAGTTACATGGGCTACATATTTATCTAATTTTGATTTTATAGTAGAACATATCTCTGGTAAGCATAACTCTCTTACAGATTTCATGACCAGAGAGTTTCATTCAGAATCAAATAAGAATATCATGATCGTAATTCAAGAAGTTTGTGATGAATTTCACAGTCATATATGGAGAAGTGTTCCATCAATCTCTAATCAGCTCAAAAATGAAGTTGCCCTGCTTAAAGCAAAATCATATGAAGCAGCTAATCTTCTTAATGATAGAAATTTGGGTTAGCCTTCATATTTTATAGACCCAGATGGATCTAGTACCTGTTCTGTAATAATGCTCTATAGATAAGGTGATAACAGTGATTATTCAGGTATTAATAATCCTTTTATGCAGTTGATTAGATGATAGGGAATAAATTTTTTCATAAATTGGTCTACATTTTGGCCTAATTATAATCCAGGTGGTGAAAACTTCTGGGAATTTGGAGAAATTCTAGATTATTTGTTTGAGTTTTTGGACTATATTTTACCAACAAAAGCATCAGATGATCCTACTATTAGAATACCTCCTAAGATGATGAAGAATGTTTTTGTTGCTCTAAGAATTCCTTTTAGAGTTAAATTTGAACTTCATTCAATTTTTAATTAGCAATGGAATGATCATGCCACACATTGAGTTTTTGTTCCTTTAGGTGCACTGTGGTGAAGAATTACAATTTCCCATCAAGCCATTTTCCTGCCTACACATCCAAGACACATTCTTCAAATTCCTTCTACCATGTACATGGATCATATCGACATCGAAGATATGGATAGTAACAACTCTCTGTATTCACCAGTTGACAGTTATGAGTTTGTAGATGATGACTAATCACGAGGTCTATCTGTGATCATGACCTTGGGCACCTTAACCCTCTTTAATTATGCCATGGACCACACCACTATCTAAAAGCAGTATTCTATCAGCCGTGTTGGTAAATGTTTCTAGAATTTGTTTTTTCTTTTCTTGGTGCTAAAGTGAAGTGGGTCCATAACTCACTTTGATCGTTGATGCCACCACTTGGTGTTATCCATCGATCTCTTCATATCTCAGTTATAAATATGAGAGTTTGAATGTGATATGGGCATCTTGATCAGAAGTAAGTAGGCATTCTAAGTACTACATAATTTGAGTAAAGGTGTCTTGTTTCACTGTAATAGAGCTCTGTCTAAGAATCTAGTCTATTTTGTTAGTACAAATTGATGTGTCAAACTCTCATATTTATAACTGAGATATGAAGATATCGACGGATAACACCAAGTGGTGGCATCAATGTTTAAAATGAGTTATGGGCCCACTTCACTTCGGCACCAAGAAAAGAACAAACAAACTCTAGAAACATCTACCAACACGATCGATAGAATACCACCTTTAGATAGTGGTGTGGTCCACAGCATAATTAAAGAGGGTTAACATGCCTAAGGTCATGATCATGGATAGAACCCATGATTAGTCATCATCTGCAAACTCATAACTGCCAGCTGGTGAATATGGAGAGTTGTTACTATCCATATCTTTGATGACAGTATGATCCATGTACATGGTAGAAGGAATTCAAATAATGTGTCCTAGAGGTGTAGGTAGGAAAATGTCTTGATACGAAATTGTAACTCTTCACCAAAGTGCACCTAAAGGAACATCAACTTGATGCGTGGCATGATCATTCCTTTGCTGATTAAAAACTGAATGAAGTTCAAATTTAACTCTAAAAGGAATTCCTAGAGTAACAAAAATATTCTTCATCATCTTAGGAGGTATCCTAACAGCAAGATCATCTGATGCTTTTGTTGGCAAAATATAGTCCAAAAACTCAAATAAATAATCTAGAATTTCTCTAGATTCCCAGAAGTTTTCACCACCTGGATTATAATTAGGCCAAAATGTAGACTAATTTAAGAAAAAATCTATTCCCTGTCATCTAATCAACAGCATAAAAGGATTATTAATACCTAAATAATCACTGTTATCACCTTCTCTATAGAGCATTATTATAGAATAAGTACTGGATCTATTTGGGTTTGTAAAATATGAAGTCCAACCCAAATTTCTATCATTAAGAAGATTAGCTGCTTCATATGATTTTACTTTAAGCAAGGTAACTTCATTTTTGAGCTGATTAGAGATTGACGGAACACTTCTCCATATATGACTATGAAATTCATCACAAACTTCTTGAATTATGATCATGATATTCTTATTCGATTCTGAATGAAACTCTCTGGTCATGAAATCTGCAAGAGAGTTATGCTTACCAGAGATATGTTCTACTACAAAATCAAAATTAGATAAATATGTAGCCCATCTAACCAAAGGACTGATTGATCCCTTCTTCAAATTATCTATAGCCTGTAAGATACTCATAAAATTCTTTAAATCAGACCTTACCACAAACCTTTTTGATCTGACAAAGAACATGAAAGACTGAATTGCTTTAATTACTGCAAGTATCTCTTTATGTGTAGAATGGTAATTTTTTTGAGCATGTTTAAAGGTACTAGACATATATCTACATGGCCTTTCTATTTCATCTGCTAATTTTTCTTTTAATACTACACCCCAATACAAATTAGAGGCATTTGTTTCTATAATCTTCAAACCATTACCTGGCAGGGTTAATGGCGGCAAGTTTTGACATCTTTCTTTGATTCGTTGAACTGCTTTAGTCATTATAGGAGACCATTCTGGGGCATTTTTAACAATCTTTTATTTAACATTATCCTATCTTGGGCAAGCTAATAATAATAACCAACAACATAATTAACACAACCCAAAAATATTTGTAACATCTTTTTATCTATTAGAACATTAGAAAAATTACTAATAGATTTAAGAACATGCTCCTGAACTATTACTTCTCCTAATCTAATGGTAATACCAAGAAAATCTATTTCATCTTTAAATACTACCATTTTCTTGGCTGAGAGCACTAAGCCATTATCAAACACAATTTTATAAAATTGATCTAGATGTTTTAAGTGTTCTTTGGGAGATCTGCTAAACACTAAAATATCATCTATATAGACAATAATAAAATTGGATTATGCAACAAATATCTTATTCATCATTTGCTGAAATATGCTAGGTGTTGTCTTAAGGCTGAATGGTAACACATTCCATTCGTATTGTCCAAATGGAGTAATAAACGTTGTTTTATATCTATCTTTTTTAGTAACCTGAATTTGCCAGAATCTAGACTTAAGATCAAATTTGCTGTAGACTTTGCTGCCCCTAATTCTTTGCAAAATTTCTTCTTTAGATGGGATTGGGTGTTGGACTGAAACAACATATTTATTCAAAGGATTATAATTTATCACCAATCTTTTCTTGCCTCTGACTTGTTTAGACCTTTTATTTACATAAAAGGCTTCACAACCCCATGGACTAGTGGAGTCTCTAATTAGTCCTTATTCTTTTAACTATGTAATTTCCTGTAAGCATTCATATCTTAAAGAAGGAGACATACCTAAATGATGAGCTTTAAATTTAGGCTCAACTTGTCTACCATTCTTGTCTGTAACCATCTTTAATTCAATGGAACATTCATGCTTCTTTCTATGCTGAAATGCAAGTGGATTCTTAGAACAATAGTCAGCAACTATCTTAGAAATTACTATATTAATATCATCCCGACAAAGATTTATCTTTCTATGGATCCAAGAATTATCAACAACCTTTTGACCTTTTTCTTTAAGCAAAATTCTGCACTCATACCTACTTTTCTTATAAAGAGAATATTTCTGTGCCAAAATGATCTCACTAGGCTAGATGATGATAGGAGAGAAACTTGTTAGATTATCAGAACCAATCATCATATCAAACATTGGGATTTCATGCTGAACCACCTTAAATTGATACACAAAATTTCCTAACACAATAGGCACATAAGCAGACAATTCTGAGATTATTGTTCTGGTATTGAATGTCAATCTATGAAAATCAGATTTCCACATATCTGTAGGGATGGAATTATAATGGGCAAGAGATATTTCTGCTCCAATGTCAATCAACACATCTAAATTATAGGATTTAAATCCATTCCATTTTATAGTTAATTCACAGACTAGATTATTGGTAGTATGAACAGACACCTGATGAATACTATTATCCTGATTTTGAACTTCTAGAGAAAACTGTGAGGGTTCCCTCCCGCAAAAGAAGAGTAATGGTCCATTACCTGAGCTAACTCTTGTTCAAAGAGTTTTTCATCTGCCTCCACATCAGCTTCTTCTTTGAGAAGTTGTTGAAGCTCTTCTTGAGCACGAGCAAGAAATTATTGGAGCTACAGAATTCACTAAGAGGGCCACACATTTCTGGCATGTGTATCAGGCTGATAAGCAGCTTGAACATCAGAGGATTGGATAGTTAGTTTTTGTGAAAATTGATTAGCTAATTGTTCCTTCTATTGCTACTGTTGCGAAATATGCAATACATACTGATGCTTAGTGTTAGCAATCTGCTGCTACAAAAATTTTCTTTCATAAATCATATATATAGGCGTATTATCATATTTTTGCTTTAGATAAGAAATTTGTTGTGATAAACTAAGACAGTCAAAAAAATGGGCTTTGACCATATGAATCTGAAAACCAATATCTGAATCATATTCAGAAGATTCAGTGCTAGAACTTCATGATAATTCATATTGATTTTTTCATCTTCAAATTTTTTCATCTGAAGATTCATTCCAGAGAATATCTAAAGAATATTTCTGATCATCAGACAATAAAACATAATCATCTTCATGCAAATCATGTTCCTGAAGAAAATTGACTTTTTTAGAATGACTTTCTCTATTGGGACATTTATTAGCATAGTGGTTTCCTTGACAAAGAAAACATTTAACAGGGGCTTTAGAAAACCCATGTCTTCTTTTCATGAAAAGCTTCTTAGCAAAGAACTTCTTCTTTTTCTTCTTTTGAAACCTATCTTTGGGTTTCCAAAAGAACTGTCCTTTTGGAGTTGAATAAGCACAAGAAGACTATTTTTTCTTTTTTCTTCTAAATTTCATATACTGATTAATATCAGTACATCCAAAATAATCATCAAGAGGATTACAAAATTTCACACCCAACTGCTTATGAAATTTCATAGTTTCTTTATGAGCTTTCCTTTCTAAGCACAATTTTTCATTCACAGCTTTAATATTTTTATTTATTCTTCCAAATGACATTGTATATAGCTCATCGCCGATAGCTTCTTTATATTTGGTAGAAAAATATTTTGGAAAGGATTTTATATACCTTATCTTGTAAGTAGGGTTGAAAATCTCACCAGAGTTATAAAATAGATTTTCCATGTAGCACATGTACTCATCTAACCAAGTCATGTCATATAACTGCGCTTTAAGAAACTTATCTCTATTAGCAGCTTTCTCATTATCCATTATTCCTATAAATTTAGAATATAGGGCATTACACAAAGCAACTACTAGCTCAATATCTCTAACAATATTATCCTGAAATGCTTGACCACAAACATCCCACCATTCTTTGATATTACCAATGAAACCATTAGCAATTTGCTGAGTGACATTAATCAGATCTTTCTTGAGACCAAAAATTTGAATATTAGCCCATGAAATCATAGCTTGTATCATTTCCTTTCTACAGGCTGGAGATTCACAATTAAATTTTGAGATAAAAGGCTGAAGATTTAACGTTCTAATCTGTGAATCTAAAGGACGTCGAGAAGTAGATGGTCCACCTATTTCAAAAATTCCTTCCTTTTCTTCCACTTCTATCTTTGTCATGCCTATTTGAAAGATCTTGTTAGCTATACTACTACTTTCTAATTTTTTTTTCTCTAATCTTCTTCATTTCTTCTTTCTGATGTTTTTCTACATTTTGCCAAGTTTGTCTATTATAGGTAATATCAAACAAAGAAAACATATCCATAGAGGAAGAAGATTGTTCTAAAATCTTATGATGTATCTCAAGCAATAAGGTAACATTTTGATTTTGATTGACTATTTCCCTTGAAAGACTGTCAATATTGGAAATAGTTTCTCTAGCTTTTTCTTCTAACTTTTGCTCTATAGAAAAAACATGAGAATTCAGTTTAGACTATTCTTGAATAACTTTTGCATTTTGAACTTTTATCTCATCAAGTCTAGGAACAGCTTCAACTTTTAATTCATCAATCTTTTTTGTAGCTTCAAACTGTTGTTGTTTTAGTATCACAGATTTAGTATCTATTTTTTGAATGACTTGATTTTGCCTCGTTATCTCAATATTGTTTAGAACTGTAATAGCCTTAGAGAGTTCACCTTTCTAGTACAACTCTATGCTTTTCATCATGTTAGAGATTTGATCTAGACTTGACTGAATACTGGACACCTTTGTATTTAAACACTTCATAGCAACATTGTTCCAATTAAGAAGCTTTACCTCACTACATTGATCAAGACTCTTATCAGAAGTTCTCAAATAGTACATTTGGGATCTTGTTTTTCCATCTGGAGAATATTGATTAAAATTAGACAACTTGGGAAATCCTTTTTCACTGTATGACTCATCTCCCAAAGGATGTTTCCAAGTATGACCTTCATCTTGACCAAAGGATCCTTCCATACAAACATTTTGGGCACAAGAGATCGATTGTTGATTTCTTTCAAATAGTTTTTGGAGTTTTAAATCCCTTTTATTTCTTTGGACCATGTGGATAACTGATTGACTAGGATGACTCAAGATGTTTTACAGTCAAGGCAATAATACGAGTCAATCAGGGGATCATGGATCTTTTGATTATGTTGGCATGGAAGACAGATATCATAAACTGAGGCTGAGGATGAATGAAATCTAACTATAGATTTATTAGGTAGATATTTTATAGATGTAGCCATGGATAAAGATTTCCTAGGTTGAGGAAGAAAGTTAGTATCAACAATCCATTTTTTGGGAAACTTTAGTTTTGACCAAGAAATAGCTTCTGTAGGCAAAATTTGACTATTTGGGGTGGCTCTGCTCACCACACTTTGGTCTGGCACAGGAGTATGTTTAACAACAGGGTAGAGTGTATTTGTCAACTGATACATAACCTTATACTGAATGGCTTACGAACAAGAACCAGCTATCATATGTAAACCAGCAGTTTGTAGAAAAAGCTTAAAGATTTTGTTGAAGTTGGCTTCTTGATGAATAACTATAGGATAATTCAGATAAATAGTGGTATAAATAGGACCATCATGTAAGCTAGTTTGAAGATCACATTGTAAGCAAGCAGAGAAAGACATATGATGATTATCAAGGAGACAAGCAAGAATACTAACATTCAAACCATGACGAAAGAGAGGATGAATACCAATGGAAATGGCTCTTATATGCATAAACTTATATTTTTTTTGTGACCGTAATTGAGCAATGGTTTTGTCATCAAACAATTGTAAATAATATTTATTTTTATCAGTGGTTTTCACTGTTAAGACATTCTCAAAAATTCTAATATTGGTTTTAGCAATTAATTGGAAAGGTGTAAGCTTATCATAAATGTCTGAAGGCTTAAGGCTGGGTAAAGTCCATCCTAGACTAGGATTAGATTCCTCAATTTCTATAGTAGTATCATTAATCGAAAGTTTAGATAAAATGCAAACGTCAGAAGTACTTGGCATATCACTTGAAGAATGATCTAGAGCTTCCATTGTCTTCGTATCTTTGGTACTAAATCAGATCCACACATGCCTTCCCTGGTTCAAGGACCTCGCCACTTTCCTATTTTTTGAAGAGCAACTGAACATGATACCAGACCAATAAACTCAAGGATATTCAGATAATTCAAAGATTATGCAACTTAATCTAAATGGTGAATGATATTTTAGCATAAAGTGGCTGTTAATATAGGATAGACTTTACACATGGCTCTGATACCATAACAATAGTATTAAAAGAAATATAAAGAAGCTATGGGTAATGAGCTATCTACAATGTCATTTGGAAGAATAAATCAGAATATTAAAGCTGTGAATGAAAAATTGTGCTTAGAAAGAAAAGCTCATAAAAAAAACTATGAAATTTCATAAGCAATTGGGTGTGAAATTTTGTAATCCTCTTGATGATTATTTTGGATGTACTGATATTAATCAATATAGGAAATTCAGAAGCAAAAAAGAAAAAATAGTCTTCTTGTGCTTGTTCAACTACAAAAGGACAATTCTTTTCGAAACCCTAAGATAGGTTTCAAAAGAAGAAGAAGAAGTTATTTGCTAAGAAGCTTTTCAAGAAAAGAAAACATGGGTTTTCTAAAGCCCCTGTTAAATGTTTTCTTTGTCAAGGAAACCACTATGATAATAAATGTCCCAACAGAGAAAAGCATTCTAAGAAAGTCAATTTTCTTCAGGAACATGATCTGCATGAAGATGATTATGTTTTATTGTCTGATGATCAGAAATATTCTTCTGATATTCTCTGGAATGAATCTTCAGAATCAAAATCTGAAGATGAAAAAATCAATATGAATTATCATGAAGTAAGTTCTAGTACTGAATCTTCTTAATATGATTTAGATATTGGTTTTCAGATTCATATGGTCAAAGCCCATTTTTTTGATAGTCTTAGTTTATCACAACAGATTTCTTATCTAAAGCAAAAATATGATAATACACCTATATATATGATTTCTGAAAGAAATTTTTTGTAGCGGCAGATTGCTAACACTGAGCATCAGTATGTATTGCATATTTCACAGTAACAACAATTGAAGGAACAATTAACTAATCATTTTTCACAAAAATTGACTGTCTAGTCCTCTAATGTTCAAGCTGCTTATCAGCCTGATATGCATGCAAGAAATGTGTGGCACTCTCAGTGAATTCTTCAGATCCAATGATTTCTTGCTCATGCTCAAGAAGAGATTCAACAACTTCTCAAAGAAGAAGTCGATGTAGAGGCAGATGAATAACTCGTTGAACAAAAATTAGCTCAGGTAACAGACCATTACTCTTCTTTTGGGGGGAGGGAACCCTCACAATTTTCTTAGTTTTCTCCAAAATTTCAAAATTAGGATAATAGTATTCATCAGGTAGGTTATGTATTGGTTGACAAATACACTCTACCCTATTGTTAAACATACTCCTACGCCAGGCCAAAGCATGGTGAGTAGAGCCACCCCAAATAGTCAAATTTTTCCTGTAGAAGCTATTTTTTGGTCAGAACTAAAGTTTCCCAAAAAATGGATTGTTGATACTGATTTTCTTCCTCAACCTAGGAAATATTTATCCATGGCTAAATCTGTAAAAGATCTACCTAATAAATCTATAATCAGATTTGATTCATCCTCAGCATCAGTTTCTGATATCTGTCCTCCATGCTACCATAATCAAAAGATCCATGATCCCCAAATTGACTCATATTATTGCCTTGACTATAAAAACATCTTGAGTCATCCCAGTCAATCAGTTATCCACATGGTCCAAAGAAATAAAAGGGATTTAGAACTCCAGAAAGAATATGAAAGAAATCAATAGTTGATCTCTTGTGCCTGAAAAGTTTGTATGGAAGGATCCTTTGGTCAAGATGAAGGTCATACTTGGAAAAATCCTTTGGGAGATGAGTCATACAGTGAAAAAGGATTTCCCAAGTTGTCTAATTTAAATCAATATTCTCCAAATGGAAAAACAAGATCCCAAATGTACTATTTGAAAACTTTTGATAAGAGTCTTGATCAATCTAGTGAGGTAAAGCTTCTTAATTGGAACAATGTTGCTATGAAGTGTTTAAATACAAATTTATCCAATATTCAGTCAAGTCTAGATCAAATCTCTAACATGATGAAAAGCATAGAGTTGTACTAGAAAGGTGAACTCTCTAAGGCTATTAAAGTTCTAAATAGTAATGAGATAACCAAGCAAAATCAAGTCATTTAGAAAATAGATACTGAATCTGTGATACTAAAACAGCAACAGTTTGAAGCTATAAAAAAGATTGATGAATTAAAATTTGAAGCTATTCCTAGACTTGATGAGATAAAAGTTCAAAATGCAGAAGTTATTCAAGAACATTCTGAACTAAATTCTCATGTATTTTCTATAGAGCAAAAGTTAGAAGAAAAATCTAGAGAAACTATTTCCAATATTGACAGTCTTTCAAGGGAAATAGTCAATCAAAATCAAAATGTTACCTTATTGCTTGAGATACATCATAAGATTTTAGAACAATCTTCTTCCTCTATGGATATGTTTTCTTTGTCTGATATTACCTATAATAGACAAACTTGGCAAAATGTAGAAAAACATCAGAAAGAAGAAATGAAGAAGATTAGAGAAAAAAAATTAGAAAGTAGTAGTATAGCTAACAAGATCTTTCAAATAGGCATGGCAAAGATAGAAGTGGAAGAAAAGGAAGGAATTTTTGAAATAGGTGGACCATCTACTTCTCGACGTCCTTTAGATTCATAGATTAGAACATTAAATCTTCAGCCTTTTATCTCAAAATTTAATTGTGAATCTCCAGCCCATAGAAAGGAAATGATACAAGCTATGATTCCATGGGCTAATATTCAAATTTTGGTCTCGAGAAAGATCTGATTAATGTCACTCAGCAAATTGCTAATGGTTTCATTGGTAATATCAAAGAATGGTGGGACGTTTGTGGTCAAGCATTTCAGGATAATATTGTTAGAGATATTGAGCCGATAGTTGCTTTGTGTAATGCCCTATATTCTAAATTTGTAGGAATAATGGATAATGAGAAAGCTGCTAATAGAGCTAAGTTTCTTAAAGCACAGTTATGTGACATGACTTGGTTAGATGAGTACATGTGCTACATGGAAAATCTATTTTATAACTCTGGTGAGATTTTCAACCCTACTTACAAGATAAGGTATATAAAATCCTTTCCATAATATTTTTCTACCAAATATAAAGAAGCTATGGGTGATGAGCTATATACAATGTCATTTGGAAGAATAAATAAAAATATTAAAGCTGTGAATGAAAAATTGTGCTTAGAAAGGAAAGCTCATAAAGAAACTATGAAATTTCATAAGCAGTTGGGTGTGAAATTTTGTAATCCTCTTGATGATTATTTTGGATGTACTGATATTAATCAGTATAGGAAATTTAGAAGCAAAAAGAAAAAATAGTCTTCTTGTGCTTGTTCAACTCCAAAAGGACAGTTCTTTTGGAAACCCAAAGATAGGTTTCAAAAGAAGAAAAAGAAGAAGTTCTTTGCTAAGAATCTTTTCAGGAAAAGAAGACATGGGTTTTCTAAAGCCCCTATTAAATGTTTGCTTTGTCAAGGAAACCACTATGCTAATAAATGTCCAATAAAGAAAGTCATTCTAAGAAAGTCAATTTTCTTCAGGAACATGATTTGCATGAAGATGATTATGTTTTATTGTCTGATGATCAGAAATATTCTTTAGATATTCTCTGGAATGAATCTTCAGATGAAAATTTTTGAAGATGAAAAAATCAATATGAATTATCATGAAGTAAGTTCTAGCACTGAATCTTCTGAATATGATTCAGATATTGGTTTTCAGATTCATATGGTCAAAGCCCATTCTTTTGACTGTCTTAGTTTATCACAACAAATTTCTTATCTAAAGCAAAAATATGATAATACGCCTATATATATGATTTATGAAAGAAAATTTTTGTAGCAGCAGATTGCTAACACTAAGCATCAGTATGTATTGCATATTTCGCAATAGTAGCAATAGAAGGAACAATTAGCTAATCAATTTTCACAAAAACTAACTATCCAATCCTCTGATGTTCAAGCTGCTTATCAGCCTGATACACATGCAAGAAATGTGTGGCCCTCTTAGTGAATTCTTTAGCTCCAATGATTTCTTGCTCATGCTCAAGAAGAGCTTCAACAACTTCTCAAAGAAGAAGCTGATGCAGAGGTAGATGAACAACTCTTTGAACAAGAGTTAGCTTAGGTAACGGACCATTACTCTTCTTTTGGGGGGGGAACCCTCACAATTTTCTCAGTTTTCTCCAGAAGTTCAAAATCAAGATAATAGTATTCATCAAGTGTCTATTCATACTACCAATAATCCAGTCTGTGAATTAACTATAAAATGGAATGGATTTAAATCCTACAATTTGGATGTGTTTATTGACACTGGAGCAAAAATATCTCCTACCCATTAAAATTCCATCCCTATAGATATGTGGAAGTTTGATTTTTATAAATTGACATTCAATACTAGAACAATAATCTCAAAATTGTCTGCTTATGTGCTTATTGTGTTAGGAAATTTTATGTATCAGTTTAAGGTGGTTCAGCATGAAATCTCAATGTTTGATATGGTGATTGGTTCTGATAATCTAACAAGTTTCTATCCTATCATCATCCAGCCTAGTGAGATGATTTTGGCACAAAAATATTCTCTTTATAAGAAAAGCATGTATGAGTGTAGAATTCTACTTAAATAAAAAGGTAAAAAGGTTCTTGATAATTCCTAGATCCATAAAAAGATAAATCTTTGTCAGGATGATATTAATATAGTAATTTTTAAGATAGTTGCTGACTATTGTTCAGAGAATCCACTTGCATTTCAGCATAGAAAGAAGCATGAATGTTCCATTGAATTAAAGATGGTTACAGACAGGAATGGTAGATAAGTTGAGCATAAATGTAAATCTCATCATTCAGGTATGTCTCCTTCTTTAAGAGATGAATGCTTACAGGAAATTACATAGTTAAAAGAATAAGGACTAATTAGAGACTCTACTAGTCCATGGGGTTGTGAAGCCTTTTATGTAAATAAAAGGTCTGAACAAGTCAGAGACAAGAAAAGATTGGTGATAAATTATATTCCTTTGAATAAATATGTTGTTTCAGTCCAACACCCAATCCCATCTAAAGATGAAATTTTGCAAAGAATTAGTGGCAACAAAGTCTATAGAAAATTTGATCTTAAGTCTAGATTCTGGCAAATTCAGGTTACTGAAAAAGATAGATATAAAATAGCGTTTATTACTCCATTTGGACAATACAAATGGAATGTGTTACCATTCGGCCTGAAGACAACACCCAGCATATTTTAGAAAATGATGAATAAGATATTTGCTACATATTCCAGTTTTATTATTGTCTATAAAGATGATATTTTAGTGTTTAGCAGATCTCCCAGAACACTTAGAACATCTAGAGCAATTTTATAAAATTGTGTTTAATAATGGCTTAGTGCTCTCAGCTAAGAAAATGGTAGTACTTAAAGATGAAATAGATTTTCTTGGTATTACCATCAGATCAAGAGAAGTAACAGTTCAGGAGCATGTTCTTAAATCTATTAGTAATTTTCCTAATGTTCTAACAGATAATAAGATGTTACAAAGATTTCTGGGTTGTGTTAATTATGTTGTTGGTTATTATTATCAGCTTGCCCAAGATAGGATAATGTTAAGTAAAAGATTGTCAAAAAATGCCCCAGAATGGTCTCCTACAATGACTGAAGCAGTTCAACGAATCAAAGAAAGATGTCAGAACTTGCTGCCATTAACCCTACCAGGTAATGGTTTAAAGATTATAGAAATAGATGCCTCTAATTTGTATTAGGGTGCAGTATTAAAAGAAAAATTAGTAGATGGAATAGAAAGGCCATGTAGATATGCGTCTGGTACCTTTAAACAATCTCAGAAAAATTACCATTCTACGGATAAAGAGATACTTGTAGTAATTAAAGCAATTTAGTCTTTCATGTTCTTTGTCAGATCAGAAAGGTTTGTGGTAAGGTTTGATTTAAAGAATTTTATGAGTATCCTATAGGATACAGATAACTTGAAGAAGGGATCAATCAATCATTTAGTTAGATGGGCTACATATTTATCTAATTTTGATTTTGTAGTAGAACATATCTCTGGTAAGCATAACTCTCTTGCAGATTTCATGACCAGAGAGTTTCATTCAGAATCGAATAAGAATATCATGATCATAATTCTAGAATTTTGTGATGAATTTCACAATCATATATGGATCTCAAAAATGAAGTTTCCCTGCTTAAAGCAAAATCATATGAAGCAGCTAATCTTCTTAATGATGAAAATTTGGGTTGGACTTCATATTTTACAGACCTAGATGGATCCAATACCTGTTTTGTAATAATGCTCTATAGAGAAGGTGATAATAGTGATTATTCAAGTATTAATAATCCTTTTATGCAGTTGATTAGATGATTGGGAACAAAAAAAATCTTAAATTGGTCTGAATTTTGGCCTAATTATAATCCAGGTGGTGAAAACTTCTGGGAATCTGGAGAAATTCCAGATTATTTGTTTGAGTTTTTGGACTATATTTTTCCAACAAAAGCATCATATGATCCTACTATTAGGATACCTCCTAAGATGATGAATAATATTTTTGTTGCTCTAAGAATTCCTATTAGAGTTAAATTTGAACTTCATTCAATTTTTAATTAGCAAAGGAATGATCATGC